>JAMKCH010028329.1:0-24489 GCA_023653785.1 Ophioderma brevispina
TGAATTAAGAGTTCTCAAAAGGTGCGTTGAAAGGTAATTGTCAAAAGTCGTCTTTTTATTTTATAACAAACAGATACTTTTGCTTCTTGTATTTACTGTTGTATAAAAGGTTTATTTTTCACCATCTGGCAGGGGTAAATCTGCAATTTCTTTGTCCATGTTTAGGTCTTTGCTTCTGTAATTAGATGATGTGACATATGTTTATATGGCGCCCCCTGTTGGTGTACGAGAGAAACTGGCGGCAAAAGCACCTTTACTTTGCATGGGGGAATTCTGTTTTTTTGTCTGTAACTTTTGTTTCGACTTAAATAATACTACCAGCTGCCATTTTTGTGACCAATTTAGATCAGGAAAGATCTGCAAGTAATTTCACCAGATTTTATGTGGCTGTCACAGAAACTACTGTAAATTTTGCCTGCCAGAAAAAACAACAGAGGGCGTCCGAATGTCACAGTTAACGTCATAGGTCAAATATCTATACTGCAGTATACCATACTGCCGAGTATTGTCAACCTATTTTCGCAGCTTGTTGGTTTGTTTCAGACAAATGCACAATGACCCCGCCGATCAAAGCCTGTCAATTCAAATTTGCCCGCTGGTTTTCACCAAGGCATTTTACTAGCTCTTATCCGCTCTCATACACAGGTTGTGGTCGTCCTTCAGGAGTATTTATCACTGTCTGGCACTGCCAATTTCTAGCTCTTATTCCGTGTCTTACGCCAAAGTGGGCGTTGTCCTTCAGGAGTTTAACATGTTAAGGGCTCTAATCCGTAACCCGATCCGTATCTCATACAAAGGTGTGGTAGCCTTCGATGTAATTAACTGATGAAAGCCGTCAATTAAAGTTCCTCGGCCCTTTCGCATGAATGAGAGTACTGGTTGTCAATAAAACAACATTGTTTTGCTCTTTGTTGAACCTTTGCCCTTACTCTATATTATGCTGTATTTAAGCTGGACTGTGTTGATTTAAACAGAAATTTCACGCTCTCTCCAAGAATTTAGATGGTGTTTCACTGCTAATTAGGTGACTAAGAACAGACCCATTTTTGCATTAAAAAAAAAAAAAAAAAAAAAAAAAATTTTAACCGAAGTTCGAATTTTGGGGGCAAAAATTGATTTCCAAAATGAATACAACATATTTTTAAAAAAAAAAAAAGGTTTTGCAAGTCGCTAAGTATTAAGTGTTTCTCGTTGAAAATCATAAAGGACCCATGCGGAATCAAGCGGGTGCGTATACTTCCGCTGCGAGTGTACGCGGATCTTGGCACTTCCGCATGCAAGCGGACCTTTGCACTCCCGCATGCGGACGTGCAAAGGAAAATGTTGCACATCCGCAGGCGGAAGTGCACGCGGACAATTGCACTTACCATGCAGGAAGTGCAAGCGGATCTTTGCAGTACCGCATGCGGAAAGTGCAAAAAAATTCGGTCGTTTGTAAATACCTGTCTGAAGGGCATACAGGGCTAATGGGGAAAAGCCCCTGTTTGGGTACAGTGGGCAGAGACCCCGAACTCTTGAGTTTTAACAGGTCGAGTGTCGGAAAAGAATAAGGGTTATTATGTCCTTCTCTTGAAGCAGATGAACCACTATGCTGCAACGTTTGCGGGGGGTTCAGGGGCGAAGCCCCCAGAAGCTTTGGGTTTTCGCATGTTTCAGCGCATCCGTAGAGCTCTCGGTTATCTCACAACCATGAAGCTGATGAACTATACTGCCCATGGCGAGGGGTCAAAGGGGTCAGAGCCCGTGGAAGCTCTTGAGATAAATAGCCATAATTTAGTGCCTTCGGAGGGTGTCGAGATCTCAGTATTATCTCATTATCGTTGAAGCAGTATGAACAATTACTCCCATGGTGGATGGTTGGGGTGGTCAAGGTGACGGACCCCGGAACCTCTCAGTTTTAGATGTTTGAGTCCCTTCGGAGAGATCTCAGTTATCTAATTATCTTGAAGTATACTGCCTGTGACAACAACAAAAATCACAACACCGGTATTTTTTTTTCTTTTTTATTTTTCAAAAACACATTCGCGCCCCCCTGAGGGTGGTGTCCGGGGGCCGGGGCATGTGTCCCCTCCCTTTTTGCCCCTCCCTAGCTACGCCACGCTTCGATGTGGGGTCTTATAAGAGAGGCATGTGCCCAAGGTGACTCCTAAGTAACATGACTATCACCGTTGCTCCAGGTGCGCTTCAGAAAAACAGGTCACTCAAAGGTGACGCCTGGCACGGCCGCGCAGACGGAAGCATACACCTGTGTGTGCCCCGGTTGGATTTGAGCGTGACGGTTCTCCTCACAATAAGAGGCGAGCCCATCTAAAGGCCCTTTGAGTCTCTCTTTGAATCTGCATCCTGTTGCGCCAATCCAAGTGTCTACAGGACAAAACGACAAGGGGGGCTCCCGCACTCTCAGGCCTGTCGCCGGCACAGATGCCGATTGCCGAACAAGAGAGGCATGAGCCGCTCCCCCGGGGCATTCATCCCTGAGCCCACATAGACACAAACCAAGCCACCTGTGTTTGAAGTACGGTAGTAAATTTCTAACAACAATGATGTGGAGCGTTGGTGCCGTCGCTACGGTAACATTCCTTGCCTGAAGGCTATCGCAAAGGACAGGCCGTATACGAAGCTTGTGCTCACTTAGTAACCATCCATCAACTCATCAAGGACTCAAGCAACCATGGTTATGCGGTTTCATGGTGTTCAGTGATTAAGGAGGCTTGGCCTGTGGTTGTGGTCTAGTGTTAGTAAGTTATAGACCATTTTTACATAAAGAGCCCTCTTTGTATATACACTTGAAAGGCTAAACTACTTTATTTTAGTGTTTTACTTACCTCAAAACTTAATCCACAGGTGCATGACAAAGTATATAATTAGGTGGACACCGGCATTTTTGCATTTAAAGAGGCATTAAGTGGTGTAAATACACGGTGTTGTGTCATTGTTTTGGTGGCCACTTTTGAAATTGACGCCCCCTCTAGAGGAGGTAACATGTCAAAAGGTGTTCAACTGTTCCTTGGTGTGTTTTGGTGCGAATAAGTGGTCACATAGTGCATTGGAATTGGATCAAAATAAGATAGATGTCAAAAAAGGGCATTAAGTGAATATGGCCGCCATTTTGAAAAAAACGCGCCCTCATCCTTTAACCCAGGATGGGGATTTTTGCGGACAACCTGATTTTGATAGCTAGATGTATAAGGTTTCCAAAAATAGTGGGTCTCCAAAATCCCCAAGGGGGGGCAGGGTTTCGGTTAGGGCCCTCATGACCTAATTGTTCTGTCCGTATGTTAAATCACTGAAAGGATACCACACATACAGCCTAATTTTTACAACAAGGACAATTTTTGACTGTTTGAAATCCATTTAATCATTACTTTTTGTCAGCCCAGACGTATTGATACCGGTTCTGCCGAGGTTCAGTCCTTTTCAGGTACTCAAACAAAACGGTGGTGTCACATGGCATAAGGGGTCAAGCTGGTCAATAATTCCGGTATGCGTACTACCAATAGAAAAGGCAACCGACCCAAATGGTACCCCACCTAGGTTAATGGCAAATCTATGCACAGTAACAAAATATCCTATCAAATTATGGTACGATTTCACGCCTGTAATATCATTTGAGGAAATACAGGCATTCCGTGTGCCTGTACTTGGCGAAATAGCCCTGGCAATACAGGCCAAGGGACCATTGCCTATACAATTGTGTTTATTGAGTATTAACTTTCTTTGTATGGAGTACTTTTGATAGTTAGCATTCATACAAGTACCTGATACACTAACAACATTTCTATTTTTTTTTTTTTTTTTTTTTTTTTAATTAATGTTTTATTCTTCCTCACGCGACTGTGGTCACTCTGATTAGGGAAGTGTGACCGCCGCACGTTATAGCTGGGTATATGCACACACAGTCCCTACCACAATGATGCGTAATATACCATGATGTACCGATACAGCGGTGAAAGTTGTAAGAACTCAGGGCCAAGGACTTGAGAAGAAGGACCACCATATTACCGTTGCCTGCCACGTACCCTCTGCCCTATGCATCACATGTTCAGCATTATCGTACGTGGTATACATAAAATAGGCATAACACGCCTGGGCACTGTAATGCATCAGTGCGATGAACTTGGTTTCGGGTTGGGTGTTTGATTGTTGTTTACCGTTCTTAAAAAAATGATTAACATTTATATTCAACTAAAATATTCTTGAGATTCAAGCCGGCCCACAATAAATACATGGACCATACCTATAGAATCGGATCAGTACATTTCAGAGCATTAAACATGTTAAATGAACCATTGTCACAATCGTTAACTATTTATTCACAAACCCAACCTAACAGGCTCGACATTATCGGAATTTGGTAGGTATGCATACATACCGAAATTATTAGCCAGCTTGTTTGCAGTCACTATGATGACCTGGTTGGTCCAAGTACAAGCTATCTGCTCAGCTCTATGACAAGATTCTGCTTGTGCTTTTGTTTAGTGTCTAAGCGATCACCCTAATATCTTTTTATACCGATTAAAGATTTTAAAATTTCAAAATGTTCAGTCCTGATTCCGATTCTTTCTGTGTGACTTTTTTTGCGTTATCACATATCAAACACCCACCGTTTCCGACAGCCAAAAGCTGCCGAAAGTAGCAGTTTGATTTATGTAAACTACTAAAATGGCGAAATAGTAAGTTAGAAACAACATAAACACTCTATTTCTCAAAGAGGGGGCGCCAAATTTCAGGCGCCCACAAAGCTAATCACACACACGGCCACCGACGCCCTTATAAACCTTTCCATTGCTTAGATATCGACAGGGCGCCCTGTGTGTTACAGTCCTTTGATAATGCTGTGGCCACCCTCTAATCCGCCCCTGACTATAGGACCGAATAATGTTTGTCTGGTGGTACTTACTACACTGTTGAAATTAGGTCATGGCACGGCAGATGTGCAAAGTTGAGATTGTGCCCTCATGAACTGTTACCATATTTGTTGTGGGAGCCTCCAGCTATGCTGGCAGACCACTTGGCATCCGTTTGTGCCCGTGGATGTGTGGTGTGTAACTATACTGTTAATTTTTTTTTTTTTTTTTTTTTGTTTTTTTTTTTTAAATTGACCTCGAATCACCCAGCGGTGTGTTTTCTTAATGTTTATGCCATTTCCCATTGCTTCTGATCAAATAGTGAAATCTGCTGATCATTAATTATAAAATTCGTCAATTTTTCCCTCCTAAGGGGCACTAAATTTGAGGCTTAATCATTTCCTTGAGGCTATGTATATAAAAGCTTCACAACCATGCAAAAATATCAATTTTGAAAGTTTTTTTTTAATTTTGCATTATTTTTTAAATGTGGTCAGTGGTCTCCTTTAGCACAAATTACCACTATGGGGACGTGCCACATCAATTGGGTCTCATTTCAGCCTTCCCTGGTATAAGAATGACCCCTTTTTCATGCCAATTTTGGATTTTAAGCAATGCGGTCATTTTTGTGTCTCCTGCCCTAAGGCAGGAAGACACATAGGGATCACTTTGTCCACTGCAAGTGCTTGATTGTTCTGTTGTTGTGAAAGGGTTATCATGTTTGCCTGTAATATTCTCATACTTGGATGGATTTAACAAACTTGGGTCACAGGTGCACCATGGCATCCCCCTTTGTTGATGAGATCAAAGGCCACATGCCAAGGTCAAAGGTCAATGTGAGGTCAAGGTGTAACATAGGCTGAAAATGTACAATTGACCTCATTTGAAAATTTGAGTTCAATTGGAACTAAACTGAGTCATAGTGTAACATGGGATCCCTCCACCCATTTGTTGATGAGGTCACAGGTCACATACAAGGTCAAAGGTCAGGTGAGGGTCAAAGTTGTTTAAGATTATGCCCTGCAAATGTAAAATTGACCTCATTTTGCAAAAGTTGAAGTTCAATTGGAAATTCAAACTTGGTTTATGGGTTTACACAGAACCCTCATTGTTTGAGGTCCAAGGTCACATCAAGGTCAAAGTCATGTTAGGCCTTCATTCATAACCGCGACGGCAGGCGGCACAATCGCGGTCCGATGTATTTTTTAAAAATTTTCTCAATTTTTTTTGAAATTAGTCAATTTTCTCAATCAGAAGCCAAAATTTTCCAAATTGCTTAAAAGTCAAAATTATGAGGAAAAATGATAAATTTGGGTTAAGTTTGACCCGAAATTTGCCTCTTGGATAGTAGGGTCCCTTTTAGCAAAAAAATTGGTGCGATATGGGTCCAGACTTTTGAGCTCCCCCCACCTGGTGTGGTTGCAAACTTAATGAAAGTGCATGTGTCTATATTGTATGTCTATTCATACTCTCTTCTATAATGTTGAATCAGTTAACCTGTCCTTTAATTCCAGTATGCGTATGGTCAAAGCTGCTTAGGTCATCCAAATGTAATAGCAGTAGTGTTCTAAGTGGTATGAGATTATTCCCTTTCCCCTATAAGACAATTGATTTCAGTTGAACTGGTGGTCTCATTTGGAGTAGGTGGACGTTACGGAATTAGAGGCCAGGTTGACATTTTTGTAAAAACCCCAAGGTCTATTTCACAATCTTTAAGTGTTAGTATCTTCACAGCATCATGCAGTTGACTTGCATTTTAAGTTATCTGTGTTTTAAAGCTTGTAAGTTATTCATCCATGGGTCACTCATATCTTCTTGGGCATAGCAGTTGGATACCGACGCAGTCGATTCAGAGGGGGCAAAATTTCCCCCCCAAAAATGTCCCGCCAAGGGGGCAAAAATCGTAAGTCGTCCCGGTAATTTGCTCCAATTAAGTCTGAAATTGACTAAAATGTGCGCGTAGCATGCGAAAATCGCCAATTTACTTTAACTTTGCCAAATTTAGGCTGAAAATGTTGAATCCCGGAGAAGAGGGATGAAAAATGCATAATTTGGTCATATAATCCCGCTTTTTCGAGCCAGGAGGGAAACTTGCCCCCCCCCCGGTCGGTTTTTACGCCACTGTGGCATAGGGTACACAAATCTACCAACTTGAACCAAAGCCCCTTAGCCACACTAAAATAAGAAACTACAATCCAGTAAAATTAGTTGGAACACTGTGGTAATTTCTAGTGCAATGAAGGCTAAATGGACCTAGAGATCGCACTGAAAAGTCTAACTTTTATTGAGAAGCTTGAAACAACCCTAACACTTGACCCCCACAATCAAGGTTGGGTGGTATTAGAGTGCAATGAATAAAATGACCAAATGTCAACTTGATTAGGGGAGATGGTGTAAGTTATTACAAGAGATATAAAGGGTTCCAACAATTTTGGATGAGATTGTAGCTATGTGCAGATGTGATTTGTAATATTTTTGTAATACAGATCAGGACTATAGAAAACCCTCTTTCGGTGTACATTATAAGGAAAGTGTTGTGCACCACATATAAGGTCATTGTTGTAGTGTTTAGATTCTAATCATGAAATGTTCAATTAAAGGCATAGTAGTAATTTGCTTATTGCAAATCACAAAAAAAAAAATAAAAATAAAAAAAAAAACAGATTTTTGACAATACCAAATGCAACCTAATGAAAAACATAGGATATTTCAGTCATTGTGTCCATACCTGTAGACGTTTAAACTGCTGACATATGATACTGATGTTTTTTCTTTTTCCATCAAATTACATCAGAAAAAATACTGTGAGACTTCTGCAGACTTTAATATCCTTCACTTTGAGCTATTCCTGTAAATTTCCAATATTTTGACTATTTTGGGTGGATCAAGTCTGATAGTCTTAAATAATTTACCTGTATGTTTGACATTAACCATTCAGCTTAAATGTCATGTTAGAATCTGAACACTTTTCCAAATTGTGGTGGGGGGGTTGTTTCTTGGTGTACTGGGTAAACACCTACATCACAGCTGCAATCGCTTCAAGCATCATGGCTGGATAGAGACAATTTAAAAAAAAAATATATTCTTACATATGTATGTTCCTGTCAAATGCTTGAGCTGATTGCAACCCAACCGAATCAGCCAGAACTATAACCATTTTCTGGGCACCAGATCACTTCTATTTTTTTGACCCAATGGCAGAGAGTTCATTATGTATCCCCTTCAAATTTTTCATTACAAATTATTTTTGGCCTTTGGGTTGTAGTGTAAGGCCATAATTAACAATTTGTAGGATTTAAAAGGGGGTAAACATTGGAACTCTTTCCGACCCCACTTTGCAAAAATAATTTTTTTTTCTGCCACAGAACCACTGTTCCAAGACTTTTTAAACCACTATTGCTACACATCAAACTTAGAATACCCACTAGTCAGATGGTCGTTGTACAGGTTGATCTGATGTGATCCTTTCCCCAAAAGGTAAATTCATATTTTTTTGGTTTTAGCACCTGATCTATCCGAAGCAGCCATTGTCAAGACTATTGCTTCAAATACTGCCCTGTAAGATATTCCCTCCCCAGCTCGTAAGATATAAAATCAGATTTATGTTCAAACACTGGAAACGAACGTTTCTACTCATAAAATGGTAATAATGTAAATCATTTATTATGGCAACGAGTAACAAAATCAATATCTATACTTGGTAATGCATGTTAAACATACTTGGAACCCGATGACCACCAACGACTATATAGGCACTTCATTACAAAGAGTCATATTTCAACATAAAACTTACACTGCTACCATAAAGTTCTTGTTTTGAAAAATCATCTTGTTTAAATTCACTTGGAAATGCAGGGGAATAACTGCAGATAACCTACATTCCTCTAATACTAGTAACAAGCAGAAACAAGCACGTAGCAAGCACTTATCAAACTGAAGCAAGCTAAAAAGCTATAAAATAACCAACACTTGAACACAATAAAACCACTTGAGGGCACTCAAGTTAAGTACTTCACTTCAAGTGCTTGTTTATCAAGTGGTTTTGCTTGTTTTCTTTTTTGTTGAGCTTGCTTATAGCTTGGTGTCTGGTTTGATTTTAGCTTGTCTTGGATTAAGTTTTATTGTTAGTTGATGTTGTTTTATTATTAACACGGAACTACACTTTAGTACAGTGGCACTCACCTACCCGGATGGTGCGTCCGAAGACAAAAATACATGAAGACTACAGAAGCAAAATAAACATATCAAGATACCAACAATATAAATATATACATAATATCAATGAACATGACACGAACTGGCATGAAAAGACTACTTCATAGCAGAAGTTAGTATATATTTTGGATCTAAAGGACCCACGCCGCTGATATAATTTTTACAGCATTGTCAAAAAGACCCCTGCCACCTTATCAACTTGGAAAGTTTTCAAGCATATAGGAAGCGTGGTGAGTGGTAGTACCCATTGATATAAACCAGTGCCCAAAATGGTTGTGTAGATTATGGCGGTACAAGTTTGCTGAAAGCAATGTCATTTCCCGGCCCTTATGTTACGAGTGCTGGACATAAGAACATGAAATGGCCAATGTCTTCTGCAGTTTAGATCGCAAAGTTGCAAGACCGTCATGCGGATGTCAGACCATGAGCGTTTCATGTTTTCTAGGCCAATGTGTGGTCGAGGCCTTGAATTTGAGGATACATCTTTGAAATTCATAGTGTCAAGAAGATATGGCTCTAGTGTGCTGGTTCTGCTTAAACAAGAACAAATCATGAGGGATGATTGCTTCTAGCATTATTGTACCATGTTTCGTTACCCAATTCCTTGTTGTATTGTTTAAAATCAAGACCCAGTTAGAATGAGGTGGATATCAACTTCGGACATCATACTACTTAGGTTACATTTAGCTAAAATACTTTCAACATGATTAACCAACTCCATTTAAAGGAATGGTGAGCAGGGAGATACTCATAGCATTTAAACGAAGTGGGCCACCTGTTGTTAAAACCCCTTCAAACCAGAGGATTAGAGGACAAGACATTTTTTCACAATCAAGCACTTGATGTTAGCAGTTTGTTAACATACACAATAAACTATTCATACAAAAAGCAAACCCAATACTACAAACTTGGAGTCATGTGAAGGTAACCTACTGTTTTTGTCAATCTGCTCAAAGGATCCCTCAATAAGCCAGTCGCACAGATTTGTGATGCATTCGATCAAAAGCATCTAAAAAGTCATGAAAACATGCCCAGGTGGCTGAAGTTCTCCAAAGCAATAACTCTGCTGTTACCACAAAAAACACCTGTACCAAGTTTTTGCAATGTTTGTTTTTATTCCTTGGGGACACTTGGTATACCAGCTTAGTAATAATGAATGTGGTGACAAAAAACAAATAAAAGTTTATTTTGAGCCAGAATGGACATGAATGTTCTGTTTTCTAATTTTAAGGACACCCGCAATCAGTGGATATATTACCCACAGTGCATCACAAATTAATTGTGAACTTGATTATTTGTAAGCTCCATCAAACTATATGCTGTGAAGCAAATGGTAAGACTGCTGATGATGATGCCGCAATCAACATTAGATGGAGGGACAGGAGAACAGTTTCCTGTAAATTGCACAAAAGTATTCCAACAATCTTACAGTGATGTAGCATAGACGTAAATGCTATCGTGAAACTGAACCCGTCCAGATCAATGTTACGAAGTGGCCATTTGAAAATCATTTTCAAACCAAAACTATTTGTTGACTTCCACCGTGTTGTATGAAAAAATAAACTGCATAAAATGTTCTAACACAATATATATAATCATAATAATAATACATTGGCTTTACATCTGATACTTATTGGTACAGATGATAAGACCAAGGTTTTGCAAAGCATTAATTTTATGCAGTTATATTTTAATTATTAACAAAATAACAAAGGTTTCACGGTGTTTATGAAAAATATATTAAAACTGATCATATGATATAAAAACACTATGTACAAGATTACATATAATCACATTGGCTTCAAATGGGATAAATAATATAATGTAATAAAATGTATGAAATAAAGCAATATTCCTTTGCATACACTGAACTACAAGATTTCTCCACGCCATTTTCATATAGCATGGAAATGCAGCCATGATTAATACAGACAAAAATGTGACATTCAAAAAAGTGTCGCCTGCAATTCCAACACATTCCCAAATACCGGCAGATGTGTAATTGTTATTAATGGTATAGCTTCTCAATAAATGCCACTCTTCAAAAAAACCAATGCAAGCGCAAACAGTTGTATGAACTGAAAATATCTCTATTAAATTCCACAACCAGATAAGTACTCCCTCCTAAATTAAAAAAGATGAATGCGAATTGTGATTTTTGGCTGGTTCTAATGAAAGGTGGTTTTATTGCAGCTGGGAGGGGGTGACAACTATGCGACATTTGCAAGGGTTGAATTTCAAATCTGCATTTACATCCTTTGATGAATTGATACACTGGTGACTGAGAGCCCCGAGGCTGTAGCTAGCATTATGTAAAACCTACAGTGTTGTCCGAACAAAGCCCCTGCTCTATAACGCCCCGATTGATTTTTGGATAAAAAATTCAAGAAAATGAGTAAGCTTACCTAAATCACATGATTTAATGGCCAGGAACTGTCGTAATCCGTATTAAAAATCGCTGTTGTCATCAGTTGTAATTAGTTCCTTATATGGATTCTTGACCTCAGTTAGGTGCGAACAACAGCGCTGCCGTTGGTTTGTTTATTGGAATCCACAAAAATAAGCACTTTAAGGTGATTTTTGCGGGATTTTGACTTTTTGAAAAAATGCACTGCCCCGGGGCGTTTATTAGGAACAATACAGTATATAGTTTAAGGTGGGTGATCTGATTGTTCATGTTATTTTTTCCAACCACATGCAAGCAAAAATATCACCAACAACAATCAGATTACAAATTTGAAAATCCGGTCCAGTCTCTTGGATAGTACAAGCAAAAAGTGCAGTAAATTGGCCTATAGGACATGTGGTAAAATTAATGCAGTTTACAATTTGGAAATGTTTTGTTCCTAACACGGCTGAGTGCCGAAGATGAATCCAGCCACCCATAGCGGGTACCAAAACCACCCCACGGATTTACAACTTTGGTTTAACTAAAATCATAACATTGGCAATGAATAGGGGGAGTTGCAGGACCTTTTAAATTTTAACTTTTTATAAAATTATATTTAATCATAGACACATTTATAACCAAAACCATAGCCTGCGTAGACAGCAACTTGCAGAGGGAATTAAAGTTGCTAATTAAAGTTGACCATCACAGTACAAAAGTGTCATCTCGCCATGCACGGTGTCCCTCAATCTTAAAACAAAAGGCAATTTATCTACAAGCGTGCAATACACATTTCATGTACCGTATGTAAAAGGAAAAATGGCCTGTTTTAAGGGGTATTTCTGATCCCCCACCCCCACCAAAAAGCTATCCACAACATCGTCCCCCAAGGCATGGGTGTTGAAAAATTGTGAAGTGAGGAAATTCATATCATGTTGGCCCACCACGTCTACCATATTGCCCACTGCAGGGGCTTCGATTTTTCCCAGAAAATCAATTGTTGACTCCAATGAGCACTAGGTCAACTTGTATTGTCTTCACACTTTTTAATAAGAAAATGCATTATTAGTACCTCAATAGAATATATATTATAATTCTATGGTGCTTTTTCGTTATGACATAAATAATGTTATTATGTGTTATATAATAATTCTACGGTGTTTTACACACGTTTTTCAACCCCGGGGGGTGGTAACTCAGTGGAAACGGGTAGGTACATATGTGACGCCGATATTGGGTACGCAATTTGCAGCATTACTTATAACAATGAGCGTTTTTTCCACCATGCTACTATAAAGATGGGTCACTTTTGAGGTCATTGCACTATATAAATGGGTCCATTTTTCAATTTTTGGTCGCATTTACTATGTGAAAAGGGTGCGATTTTTCTGATTTTCGCTAAAATCACATGAAAAAGGTTGATGTTGATTTAGTAAAAAGTTACTATGAAAAGGGGCCGATTTTGATAAGGATTACTAGAAAATGTGCGAAATTTCAAAGCCGACTATATTAATGGGTCGAAATTTCTCGTGTCTACTTCTTAGACCACACCTCGACTACTCTCAAACTAAGAGACCTTGAAGAGGGGGGCACTTAGTGTTTTTTGGATACATTGGAGGTAAGATAAATAATGGGTCAGATTTTGTACACGGTGACGCACACCCGACCAATTTTGGGTCGAGTCCCCCCCCCGGGTTTCAACACTGTTCTTAAACCTGGAAGTTGAGCTATGGTGTCATCACTCCTCATCAATTTCATAGATTCGATGCGAGGCATCATTTTGATGACGTTTCATGAACAGGTAATAAATATTTTCATATTCACTTTCGCTGCCGTATGTTGACTTTTGCATACGTGATTAGCTTTAGCGATTTCATTAATTTCCTTAAATACTAATTAGATATCATGCGACGGCTGTAAACAAAAGTCATTCTGGAAAAAAATTGAATATTCATAGCTCTGGTGTTAGCGTATGAATTGGGGAAAATAATTAGGTTGATGACGAGTTATGGTTACTGTGCAAAATATGTCAATGCAAAGTGAACGTGAAGGGGAACAACGAGAATCAGATGCATGGTAATACAGATAAACAAACGACCCGTTAGTTTTACGGCATATAGGTGAAATAGCGATATTTTATAGTATATAAAACTTGAGCTTAACTTTATTAATAAGTTGTCGTCACCAGTGTAATTTCTGTGAGTAGAAAAATCAGTCATGACAGTGACACCATAGAATAGGATATTCTACTGAGAACTACTTAGATTTACATGCCAAAATAAAAAACAGACACTACCAGTCAGCCTGGTGCTCAGGTTTCTCCCTCCTCTTGAGAAATTTTATCCCAATTTCTTTCCCCAAATGACCATAAAGACAAAACCTATTCCCCACCTCAGGGAAAAATAAGAATAGGACCATCTTGTTCAGGTCAGGTATGGCCAGAAGAAAATACAAAATTAGGAATTTCTTTCTAAGTAGATTGAATCTGCGGTATAAGATGGTGCCACATATACTTAGGCCAGTGGATCAGAAAAAAAAAAAAAAAAAATGTTAGGCAAGTTTGCAGAGACTAGCTGGTATCATGAAATGCCCCTTTAAGAGTCTGTAGTTACTCTCCACAAGACTAAACAATGACAAAAAAAAACCAAAAACATTCCAGTAGTTCTAAAAGTGTAAGTTGCACTCTAACAGAGGCGGTCCCTAACTACAACCATCTTCCCCTTTTGCCCCAACGCCCCCGAGTTGATATAGAATTGGATCGAAAAGCTCCAATTAATTGGTTGAGTCTAGGAGTTGCAAAATATGGGTGAGGACGCAGTTCGAGCCCAATTTTAAACTCAGAGCGCGAGAACAATTACATGGGCCGTAATTCATCCCACTTATCATTTATCCTGTTTTGGATCTGCTTTTTCACACACTGACTTTCAAAAAACATGATGATGGATTAATAAATTTTGGGATGAAAGTTAAACACTTAAAATGAGTGTAACCGATGGTTGTACAATTTCTCCCTTCGCTCTGCCTATCTGTTAAGATAAAAGACCTCTTTATAATTGTGGACTTCATGATAGTTTGATGGGGTTTCCTACAGAAGGAAATTTAAACACCTCATCGACACCAATTGAGTGTGTAGTTGTTACAAAATAGGGAGGTTTATATGCCATGTGCAAGTGTGTAATTAGGATGTGTGGAATTGCTTTGCTCATGCATCGATCAATCAAATGAATGGTTTTGGCGTTGTGAAATTGTGAAAGAAAAAATTGCAATGCATTCAAAATTCCCAAAATTGTAAAGGCACAAAGGCCATGAAAAAAAAAATTGTGCTTTATAGTGCAAGGACACCCAAAGAGCATTATTCTCAAAAAATTGAATGATCCCGATTCTTGCGGTTTTGTGTTAGGGAGTTCCCACGGTCCGTTTACGGATAGAAATACAAAATTTGCGAATTCCTTATAGATGCGAACTGAATTTGCATCGTCAGATTGGGCAACGTGGATTACAAGACTACGGTTCAGATGATATAAAAAATTTTTTAGTTTTTTTGTTTTTTTTTAAGTCGGGGGGGACGAGGTGTGGATCAGAAATGCCCGTTAATATTTTCATTAGTGGACAGGATTGGCTCTTTGCTTGTTGCGTTTTCACTAAATCTGTGCAATTCAATCTAACCAACATCACTTTCACGTAAGAGGAAGACATTTAGGTAGAGCAGCAACACTACATGCATGTGTAAATGTACATCTTAGTTACGTTTGTTAAAGACTGGATTAAATCTATACAATGATTCTATCTTCACAACACAAGGTACAATTTCAGCAAAGTTTGGCATAAGGATGTACTGACACACCTCACCTACTCTGTATCATGGGTTTATGCCATTAACAGAATAAAAACAAATGAGACAAGGTTCTAATATTTAATTTTACCAAAATATTTTTGCCGAAAGAAGTCTTAATTTTGTTCCAGATTAGACGTACTCAGCCTACCAGTTCATAGTTCAGAGGTGAACACCAGAGATTAGATGTTTGATACCTTGAACATTTGTTTGAGGGGCATCAAAGAGAAAGGTGGGGATAGTAATGTTGTGGAGTGTTAAGATTTAGGAAAGCGATGAATAGATGCACATCTATGATTATACCTATATATAGATCCTCCTCATCTGATTGCTTAAACAGTAGAGCATTAAATAGTGGGACCCTTTATTTCTATAAGATGGTGTCATGATTAACTGTGCCCGGGGCATGCATGGCAATCGACTGTGCCCCGAAAATAATAGGACAGGTCTCCATTACAGGGTTAATAGATGCTGCATGTGTGGGCGTCCCCTGTACGATAAGCTTTGTAAATAGCTTGAAGGCCTTGTCAGTTCGGGAAATCTTTTAACCAATTCAGATGAGAAGAATCTATATATTCGGTATATAAAACAATATTGACGGCTTAATATCGGGGCCACAGTTAAAAAGTATAGGCCCTCGGTGATGTAAAACCATTGATTAGCCCTTCAGCTTCGCCTTTGGGCATAGTACATGGTTGTTGACCCCCCAGGGTTTTGAGGGCCTTATAATTTTAACTTGCCCCTCATAGCAGTCATATTTGTATACTGGTCTCATACCCAGTTAGGGTGATTCTTGGGAGTTTGGCCCGAAAAATCATGCTCCAGGAGCTTAATTTATTATTTTTGTTTTTAGAATTTTTAATTTCTATTCATTTTATGTGTGCGCTTTATTCCGTTAACTGTTTAATTGAAGTATTACAAAAGAACGACATTCCTGCCGCTCGGATTGCGTGGCGTGTGTCTTGTGGGCGACTCGTTTTTTCTTGATTATCTAAAGGTCGAGGTGCGAATCCCACTCCAGGAACAAAATTTAGTGTGATTGTATTTGTATTTTAGAGTGCGAGATTGGAATCATTAAAAACAGAGTTGTGGATTGAAGTAGAAAAATATTGAATAGCCGCCCTATGAATAATAAGGATGCGTCATGGTCTGAGCATGTTTCGGGCCAGAATCTTCGACGTGCGTTACGGGTAGCCACAATTTGCCGCACCACTGCAGTCTGCACCGTTGAATTAGGCGCCTTGACGGAATAAGTACAGTATCACGTGCACTTTATTCAGTCAAGGCTGCTGAATTCAATGGAGCAGACTGCAGTGGTGCGCAATGTGGCTACCCCCAGTTACTACCGGATAACAAATTGTACATTTGGTTGCTCTGTAAATATACCGCCTTATTGAAATGACTTATTACTTGAGTTTGCTATACCCATGTTCAAAAAGATGTCTAAATGAAATGCAAGAATCTGTTACCATTCTTATTTCTTATTTCTTATATAGCATAACAGTCGACCGCAGATCCTTCAGAAACACACATTTTTTAATAGAAAAAGAATTGCACAGCGTGGATAACGAGATTGGGCTTCTAGTCCGTCATTGAAATACATGGTTCGACGGATCTGAAATCGATGGTCTCGTAGCCTAAAAGGAAAATTTTTATGGCAGAAAAAAAAAATGACAGAAGCACCTGAAATCAGTTTGCGCACAAGAGTTTGATGATGGTTAACTGTATCAAAATTTTGTTTAAGAATGATTTTTAGGATTCTGATGTATGTGAATGAATCAAGGTTTGATGATGCAGAATTTCAGTCATTTTGGCCACACGAATGCAAAAAAAAAATAATTGAGGGATCAAATTTCAAGCATGGAATTTCTGCGGGCAAAGGAAAATAAGAGCTAATATGACAATGGTCAGCTTCACAAACCAAGGATTTGAGGTGATCGCTATATAGACAAGGATGGGACTCAAAAGCGTATATTACGCTGTAGGAGGGTCATATTGATTGATGTGATATTTGTACTCAATATAAACTCATGCCAAGCCTTCAAGTGAGTACAAGCGGTGGATCAAACTGAGAATACAAGAAATATTGCAATAGCTAGATTATGAGGAGGAGAAAGCAGATACATGGTTTATACAAACTGGATGATGTTGGCCATGTCCAGAAGAGACATTGGGAAAACACCTCGTCTGAAAGTACATCGCCAGCTTTGTGAAGTTCACTAAGTGTGAAGGGTAAAGAGTAGGAAACCAACAGAACCAGCAATTGACTGGATCCATAAGTATTAGGGGAACATGATATGAAAATCTGTAAATCAAATGCCATCCAAAAGGAAGAAATTGAATCAGCTGTTACAACAATGAGAACAGCCATCAAAGTAGTAGGCATCACAGTAAGTGTAGCAAACTCCAAATCCCCAAGAAAGGCACATTCGTTTTCTGGTGTAACCAAGACTCCCACTGACCGACCAGCACTCAATATAAGTTTACATCTGACCGACCGGCACAAAATTCATCGTGAATATTTTATCAAAACCAACGTAAGATAAGAATATTCACATTTTTCACTCCTACTGATAATTTCCAATGCAACTTTTCTTTATCTTTGTCTAACAAAACATCAACCATAATTTTGGCACGATGATAATCGACTTAAAGGATAGTTTCCGGATCCCCAATTTGATTTGGTCACTTGCGGCGATTCGTCAGCCAGGTTAATTATATGCAGCCCCGGGAATGCAATCCGTAGGCATTTCGGGGCGACCTTCCTCGAGACGTCTCCTTTCGTCTACTATACTCTCCGTCATAATTCCTTTTCTCTCCTTTTCTACTCTGCGTCTAGACTACGCCAGTATTCCCTCCCGCCGACGCCCATGATAACGCATAAAGAAAATACATAGTCTGCGCGCTACACGCAGCAACTCCGCGCGCGTATGTAGACGCCTCTTTCCTACAAGGAATTGTGATGGTGACTATAGTCAACGCGTTTTAACGGAGCTTGATTTAATATTGATTGTAACGCCTATTGCAGTTTCCTCTGTGACCTTTAGCCCTTTTATATTCTACATTGTGCAGCATGGAGTGGTTTTGACATTTGTTAATTTATCGCCTATCGCATATTCCGCAACATGTCTCAGTCAGGATTACTCATTTTTTTGCTCCAAGCGAAACGTGATGATGAATCGAGTCGCATACTCACTTTAGCTCGATCTCAGCAAAAAGGTAACTGTTCTACATGCTCGCTACGAAACCGAAGATTTGGAAAACAGAGGCTACCTTAACCTGAACATGTTTTGCCTACGGTGCCTTGTACCAGGGTAGTCCATGCCGATCAAATTTGGCCACCGCCCGATCACAGGCTATGTGCTGCGTCAATGTTTATTTAAAACACAAAAACTTTCACACGACATTTATGATCTTGGAAGACAGGCGACCATGGCTGAAGTTTGTTTACAATGATGGATGTATTGTAAGTGGTTCCAAAATTAATACGTGCCGTATGGCCGTACAACTTGGAAGACTCTCTTGTGTGGGACTTCGATTTGAGATGTGAACAGAACTGGCGAGTCAAACGAGCATATGGATACTGTCCACTGCCGGTTTGCTTTTTCTAAGAAACAAATGTGAAATGTTTCTGAGAAGTTGTCCAAACCAGAACCAGTTTAAGACACTATCAGTGATTTTAAATAATTTGAAATTTGCTGAATAGCTTCAAGTGAAGGAAATAATCTGTGGAATCCTCAATTAGTTACCTTTGTTCTTACCTTTTTGCTTCTCTGCTGTATATTGACAGAAAAGGAAGAAACGGCGGTGTCCCAGATCGATTCTCCATTCCAATTACATGTTGTAGTAAGTGTCCGTTCGGAACAGTATGACAAATCTCCGATTCTGTCCTTATTATGTTGCTTCTGGTGTACTCATTTGCCAGGGTCTTTTAGGATACCTGTACTTTCTTCCTACATGCAAAAATCGTTTTGATTGATTTTTTTTCGATTTGCTGATTTATCAAATTCACTGATAGTGTCTTTAATCAGATGCAAGGCTGCAAGCATTTCAGTGCTACATGGCCTTGCCACCCGAAAATTGCACACAACCACCATTTCGAAAATATTGTGAATTTGGAGGCCTTGTTGGGGTTACACTAAAAGAAAATGTACAAAGGAAAAATGCAGTAGCACACATCAATAACTGCAATCAGTGAATCATAATGTCTTAGTAGATTATTGATAAGATTACATACTGTAAGGCTAGTTCCCAATTCGCCTTGATGTTTGACGAAACTACTGCGTCTCGGTTACCGAGCAGATTGGTCATCCTTGTCGTTTTATCACAAAAATGGTGATGTTGTGTGCGATAAAATCTTAAATATTGATCCTTAACTAATGACTCTAAGATATAAAAACAACATCATGTAGACAAATACAATCAAATGGTCAGGTACTACACTAATGACACAGAGTACAGGCAGAACTGAACGAGTTTAGACGATTAAACCAATTAACACTGGATCTGTAACGATATTATAAGGTTGTCGCGTTCATAGCAAGTATGGTTTAGATTATGAACGATTATATGGGATCGGAACAGATGGTGCACCAGTCTGACTGGGCAAGAAAAATGGTTGCTTGTGAAAAAATTTTGACAAACAACAGAAAAAACAAACGGACAAAGCTAACCCAAACAATTGATCAATAAAGCTTTAGGACAACACTGTGCTGCGCACAAATTAAACTGGCGCAAGCAAGCAGGTACAGCTTTTCCATTATTTGAGTGCTTTAAACACATTTACTGCCTCTCTTCATGCTTCTCCGCAAAGTCAGCTGTAAGAGAGACAGGTTTGAAAGTTGTACAAGCCTTACTGCATGACACACTTAAAGAGGCCGGCAACTGACAAACCCATCGAAACCCAGGTTGGCTGGCTTTCTGGGGGAGGTGCGCTTTGAACTGAGAAGCATCCTAACCACTGTTGTTATCAGCCTGGAGCGCGACGCATGACGAACGTGGCCCCTACGAATAACTGCTGGTCTGGTGAATCACATACCAGATTGGATTCATTGCACACTTGAACTCTTGTGAAATACTCCCACTTTTAGACTAAGTGCACAATTCCAGACATCAAAACTTGATTTCTCAACTGTTATTATGTATACTCACACCAACAGTAGCATTCTAATTCAAGAAGACCATGGACTTAACAAGAATATTACAATCTTAGAAGAGAAATTTCTGAAGTTCTAATGAATCCAGATCAAATAAAAACTGATCTCAATGATGACATTGCTCAGTTTGCTCAGCGACCCATTCCCTTATGTACAGAAGATTATAGACCTTTCAGCACATTCCAGATACTGATTCAGGGCTTCATTTTGCCACGTTATTCAATCCTGAAAGCTATAGCCTATACTCACCTTTTCAGCTTTGTCACATGTGGAACAATTAAGTGACAAATTGAATCACAAAGAACAAACCTGACTGGAATAAAGCACTTCAGTATTCTACGTACAACTGCTGTTGATTATAAGTTGACACAGAATGACTTCCCCCTTTTACGAGCTTACTGCTGACCCAAATGTGGAGTCCAGCGCCAGCACAATCATTACAGCCGTCTTTTCCACGACCTTAGCCAATTTACAGGTTTATAAGGTTTTGGCACCGCCTCATACAGCAGATGGTGAGAGGACTTTTCAAAAATGAAACTCATCAACATACATATGACATACTGAATCAAATGGGTGAGACAACTAGATGCGTTGTTGAGATTAGTGACAGTAGGGCCTCCCCACGCACAATTCCCATCGAGAGAGCGGTTAAGTTATGGGCCGATAAGAAAGAGACGCTCACAACATCACCGGTGGTGAAAATGTATAAAGAACGAACAACTGAACAAGGTAAGACATTTAAGACTCAATGTTTTATATGCATATTTGATAAAAAGCAAAAAGTAATTCATTGCAATTTGTCAAGTAACTTGCAGTCAAGAAATTAGGTGAAATGAGAGCCCTCCTAAACCTAAAATAAGCTCTGCCCATGACTCCCCACCATGGGCCCTAGGGCCCTTGACCCCCTCCGTTAGACGCTCCGCTCTTACAGGTCAATATTACCGGCACTCACATTGGGGTCTAGCTACAACCCTTGAATTTGAGCCATATTCTACCTATGTTTTGATTGTGCATGTTCTAAATTTCCCCCAGAACCTTTAAAAGTGATTAAACAATGTCCCCCGGGAGGGGGGGGGCACGTGTATCAAAGTGGATATCATGCTCAGGTTGACCTCACCCAACTGTACCCTTTGATTTGTAACCCTACAACAGAGCATGCAAATGAGCTGGTTTATGTAATGCAATTTGTTGGAGTTATTTATCTGGCTACAAATTAAAAGCTATTGTAACTTTGTAAATTGGGGGGGGGGGGGGGGGGGCATTGTTAATTATAATTAATCTGAAACAATTATAGAGAGCTGGATCCATCAAATGGGGTGGATCTCTTGTATATCCGATTTTAATGTGGACTGTCCTATGAGACGTCTTTTTCCCATGAATTATATCTAAGCATTAAAATGCAACAAATTATATTTAAGATGTATTCCCTTCAATTAATAAATTAACCAAGGGCGGTTCTCGAACCACAACGGTCCCCCGCCTGTCCGGTAGTAACAGGGTTATGTAACTTTAAGATCACAGCTAGGTAGAGATTGTGATGGAAATAACTGATTCTCAAACCACCGAGGCTCCTGCCATAGCAAGTTGCATGCTTGGGTGACAATGGTGAAAATGATGGTAATAAAATGTTGACTCATTCTTCCATGTTTCATGACAATACAACTATTTGTATTACTTGACCTTGGATACCTACGACCTTGAAATGACTTTCACATCTTCAGTTCAGAAATCCAACCACACCACTTTGCATTGAGGGCAATTTAAAAGGAAAAAACTAAAGTGCACCAAGAGATTTCAAATAACAGGTCTCCCTCAAAAAATGTGAAAGATTCTGATTTTAGCACTGTGTAAAGCTTCTATCAAAATATCCCCATCTGAAAGGATTAAGCTGAGAACTGTTTCGGTTGGTACAACAAATGTTGAACTTTGTCTAATGTCCTATAGAGCAATACTAAATTAGCTTGGTGTTCTATGTAATATAAGCATACAAATCACATGTTTATTTTCAATTTAGTTATATCTGTCCCACATAAAAGTTAGGAACTCTATTGTATTTAAAGACACTACATGATTGAAAAATATTTGAAATTTGCATGGAATATCTTCAAAGTGACGGATAAGTCTGTGAATTCTCAAAGTTACTTTTCCAGCTGTAGAATTGACAGAAAAGTAAGAACGGCCAGTGTTCCAAGATACGATTCTCCATTCCATTACGTGTTGTGGTAAGTGGGGTGGTGGGTGGGGCGGTGGTCGAACGGGACAGTAAGGACTAAAATCTGCGATCTGTTCCTTATTAGGGTGCTTATGGTCTATCATTTGCCAGGGGATGTTAGGATACCTGTACTTGTTACATACCATGCAAAAATGTGAGTTTGATGATTTTCGATTTGCTGATGTAGCAAAAGCCAATGATAGGTCATTTATCATATGAAATCACTTACTAGCACAGAAATAGGGATGACTCGAAATCTCTTGTTGCACCTTTAACAATTTTAAACAATTTAGTGTCACACACCATACAGCACGCACAACGGAGTGTAAATGCGTCCTGACATTCTAGCTGGCAGCCACAAAAAATTAACTGCACTTGTACTGGCAAATTACCAATTATATCATTAAAGCTTGTAATCTATTTACATGGTACCAGATAAAAACTAATATGTTGTTTTGAGTTCACATAGTTCTTATTTCACATAGAACTTCCTTCATATGTGACATGTGGGAGAAAAACTTGTGAACGGTACCTCTATGTCGCTGCCTTGCCAGACAGCTGTCAATAAATAAAAAAATACCATGAACCATGCATGCCATGATGAAATTGTGGAACTCGAACCGCGAGTGTGTTGCAGTAGTAAATTGTAATGCTAGTTCTGTCGTAATTGAATTTCTCATTTGTGACAATTTCTAGAGACCTGATTTTAGATTTAAGAGATTAGAACCTACTAGTTGTAATATGAACATCAATCAATGGGACCCCCAGTTTTGTGACGTGTGCACTTCCGACGATTTGTGTTGCTGAGGATTGGGTTCAGCTTTGAACGCTTAGCAGATTGCTGATTGGACCCCAAGGCGTAACTAGAGGGCGTTTAGAAATATGGGCAGGTACTGCTGCAAGGTGCTGGACAGTATAGACTGAGGTAGATGATGAAAGCTGAAGATGGCGATGTTGCCATGCATGACGCTCTGAAAGAACGATTTGACCAAAATGCCAACATGTCTCCAACTCGCCTTTTTCCCAATACGGTTGAACTCAATAGATTCAACTAGCGCCGTCAGAAACAGTTGACAACAGTACATGCAGATGCGTTGAACTGTTATGTTACAGATAGGGGTTGAGGGTGATGCTAAAGTTCTTCATTTTATCAACGGGCTGCAACCTGCAATAATGAATGTAATGAAAAATGTCCCCGCCAACCCTTGAAGCAGCTGCTGAATGAACGAGAGCGGAGGAATTAAGCGGCCCGAACAATTGTATCAGGGAGACCTACGGATTGTCGAAGATGATTGAACACTATCATTTGGAAGCACAGAAGAAATTTCTATTTGGTGAAACGTGCCGCTGCGGTGTAACAGTATATTTAATGAGAGATTTCACATAAATGTGAAATATAAAAAAATTAAAAAAATTAAAAAAATGATGATTTTTGCACTAATGTAAAGACTTGCAATCAAAAAATATCCCAATGTTAAATGATTAAGCTTAATAAATGTCTGGTACAAAAAATTGTGGACAACATAGGCCAATTGAAATCACATTTTGTTTTCACTTACAAAGCATTTCTGTAGCCAAAAAGCCATCTATTGGGGTCTTTGCCATTATCTATATAAATAACCTCATATGACAACAATATGGAGACCCAAAATCTCTTGTTGCACTTTCAAGGCATTATTGTATATTGAGTGTAATTTGCTACAGAAGTTAAATTCTGCTTCTCATAACTGTGTATGTTTCTTTCCAGGACCATGAAAATCACTATTCCCAATGGATTTGACGTCTTGAGGTGGTCTGATGCTGTGGAGGGGCAGCTGTTTATTTCTGCAAGTTTTGTT
>JAMKCH010028330.1:0-23041 GCA_023653785.1 Ophioderma brevispina
AATATCAGTGAGTTACGAACCAGTCAAAAATATTCATGTAATATACACATGTGTTGATTAAAGTTATGGAAAACTTAAAAGTTGGCCTACAATTACCGGATGTCTTTATCCTCATATTCAATGTCCCTATCTGTTTTGCGGTATTGTTATTTTTATGTGTAAAATATATCTCCAATGGCCTAGACTATAATTTGAGAGCAAATTGAAGAAATTCATATTTGGAAATGTGCCAGCAGTGCCGCTTTAAATGAACCCCAATTTATCGTTTCAATGCATTTTGTACTCGTAGGATCTTATTGTCCTTGATCGTATCACTTTTAAATGACATCACTTATTCAAACACTTTCAATGTGAAACAATACTCACTTATGTCCGGCAAAAGCGGAATAAAACCAACCTTCTGCGCCCAATAATCAAGGAAGGCATCATGATTGGTTAGTGAATAATAAAAAAAATAAACGTTTGCGTTTAAACATTGTTTAAATAGTTTTAAACTCCTGCAAATTATAAAAGTTTAATCCAGCTTTCAATGAAATGCTTACTTTATTGGTGAACATGTTCAAGAAGGTCAATGAACTTTATGCTGCCTTCTTGAAAAGAATGTGATTTTGAGATTCAATTCCCATCTCATTCGAGATATTTGATCGTGTTCCTAATGACCTTTTTCAATTCCAAATTAAGGTATTCCAATACGATCTTAGGCAGATTGTCCAAAAAGTAACCCACGGGTATTTACTTCATTATGGAATTTCGATGGACATTAAATTCCTTTAGCGCTGTCACTGGGGGACTATGGCGATAAATTCATATCACGTTTGAGCACGCGGTCTAGTTCATAACCTAAGGCCTCTATGTATGCATGGCCATGAACCACATTTAGCAGAGTCCTTTTAGTGTTTAGGCCCAACATGGTCAATTTGATGCTGGTTTGTTTCTCCCGCAATGGAAAGTCACGTTAAAATAGCTAGGGCAAAAACCAGGAGGGGGGTGTTTTGAATTCATCCCACCAATGCATTGCAATATGCCTATACTGTAGTACAAACTTATGTCAGTACTTAGGGATAAAAAAGTGTTCAAATAAGTTTAAGAACTACAGGACCTGTTAACAATGCTAAAAAATTCCTAAGTACGTAATGCTTTGTGGGCGAAATTAGCATAGAAGTCAGGATTTTTTATGTGTTAAGAATCGGATTTTTGTGGATCACATGGACCCCTGTTGAGGTGAAAATTTCCAAAACTGGTGCATTGTGGGATTGACCAATTACCCCTCTGAGCAAAAAAACTATCATGCCGGAGCACTGTTTAAAAGAGGCGAAACCAATGTGAAGATTTTTTAATTAGGTCAATTGACAATTTAAATAAGTTCATGCAAATAAAATTTTTGATCATTCAAGCCAGGAATGTTTGCTATAAGTTCAATAACAGTTATCGGATTTTCGAATTATTTTTGTTTTTTTTTTTTTTTTTTTTTTTTTTTTTAAAAATTCAATTTTAAAAAATTGCATGACAAATAAAACGAATTGGAAATTGATGGTAATGACAGGGTAATGTGTCATTTCATTTCTGGAAATGATTATTAGATATAAATTAACTATAAATTTATTTAATTCTCATTTATTTAATTAAAAAACCATTAAAATTAATTGGGTTAATGCACTACAAGATACAATGCAGACCAAATGTCATTCACATGTCTTGTTTAAAAAAATAATTTTAAAATGCCTATTAAAATGTTAACCAAACTTTTTAAAAAATTTCAACTTAATTTGCTTATTAATTAAAGATTCGATTGAATAATTTTAATTTGCCCAAAATTTAGACCCTTTTCTGGCAAATTGATCCTTTCAGTAAGCGAGAATGCATTGTACTAGAAATTATAGCTGTATTAGAAATTTTAAGGGACCAAAGACCCACAGAACCTTTCAGTAAGAAAGCCACGCCTGTATTAAGAAATAAATTACCAATTAATATTTTCACAAAGGGGTTCCTCACAAAGGAATGACGAATTAGGATTATTGGAGGTTATTACCACATGTACGAAAGTGTGTATTTAAGTGTACTCTTAATTTTCTTAAAATAGGCAATCAAAATGTACTCTTTAACCCTGGGCATTACCCACTATGATACAATTTGTCTAATTGGCTCATTACAGGACACAACATGATACAGCCATCTGAGTAAACCAATCATTAATAGTGCTTCTATATATTTGTAAACCCATACCACAGCTTCTTACAGTATCTTGATTTGCTCATTACATGATATTACCTTCCAAGTTAAACCAAAAATCAAAATCGCTTAGATGCGTATGGATGGCAGGTGGAGTGCTCCAGCGGATTTGATTGGTGAAGGATTGTGTTCCCGCACATCTCATTCAAGGTAACTACATTTTTTTCTATTTAACAGAGGCTTCAAAGTGCAAACACATTTGCCTTCATTGCATTTTATTAATTGCAATGCTATTGAGCTTCATTTTTTTACCTTTATGTCAAGAATTATTAAAACAAAAATTTGGGACACAGATTTGGGCACAATCGACGATCTATCTAGCTCGCAGGTGGCTATTAGCCATCTATGTGCCTGCTGGCGGCCATTATGTTGAACATTTTAGCATCTCACGCCAAATTCCCAAGGACCGCCTTCTCATTTTTTTTTAAATCTAAGTATGAACCTTGATTATATCAAGAAATGGGTAACTATGTGTTCCCCATTACGTTCATTGCCTAATAGCAGTGAATAGCAGATTCCAAATATTTAAGCTCCAGCCCTCGTCAGCCCTATACACTTTCTTACCTTGCTGATGGCTAAAAATCCCCTAAGTTCCGTCAATAATAACTATTATAAGAATCTGTAAGATCGAGATCTCTTTAAGTATTGACATCTCACTAGTATTTATAATTTATTGGTTTGGGTAAAAATTGAAATAGTCGTATTTAAATACCTGTCGCGAGGTAATTTAAAGGGACATTCGGGGCTTTGGTGAAAAGGGCTCCCTTCATTTGTTTCTGAATATAGACGAACCTTTATAGAATCTTTTAAAAATTTGTTTTACTTGAAGACCATCTCCGTTAAGGTGCAACGAGTGAATCCCAGTACAAATTCACTCTGAAATTTGTAAAGGCCCTAAAAAAAAAAGGCCCCTATTTTGCACTGATGTAAAGTTTTCCATCAAAATAATCCCCATCTAAAAGGATTAAGCTGAGAATTCTTGCTTTAGTACAAGTTAGTGGAAATAAATTCATATCGGAGCAAATACGAAATGTCAGACTATTTGTTTTAAATATAAGCAAATAAAAATCCCATTTGTTTTTCATTGTGTAAAATATTTCTGTATCCACACTTAAGAATCTATTGAGTCCATATGATTACATTATGATAAACATATATGGAATGCCTTAAAGAAGTCTGACTCAGAGATTTCGAAAGATTATTTTTTGTTTAACAATGAAAAATATCACTAGAACTAAAGATAGTAGCTTAAAATGCACAATTCCGAAATTTGAGATGAATCGGATTTGATGCAGTAAACATTTAGGTGTAGTATTAACGTCCCATTGATACTGTGTATAATAAAAATTCCGGCTCCAGAATTTTATACACAAAGTTGGTGATTTCTATATGAAGGAATGCGATTAAGCTTAGCAAATTCACACAGTGATTAATATATGACAAGCCTTATGTACATGCAAACAACACGATTTATTTTGTAAATTGAGGGCGCCCTCCTCAAGGAAATCTCTGAGTCGGCCTTTAAATATCCGTTCCAACCTGTAATGTCTGTATGTAGATTGCATAAAACCAAGGAATTTAGACAATAACAATGACGAAACAATGGGCATCCCTCTAGAGTTTTTCCAAAGTAGATCCACTGCATTGTAATTGGGATCCTCAAGATTCAAACTCTCAAATTAATAGTCCTTAAGCTATTTGGATTAATAATTGTTTTTCTGTTTTCTTCGGGTGTTTCTCTATACTTTGGCTCTTCTTTTTACTCTCTCATCTCTCCTATTCCTGCCTCTCTTCTTTTCAATTAAACATTATTTCTCTTATTCACTCACATCTCCTGCTTCTCCTCTTTCATAATGTTTTATGGTTTATTCATTTTTTTATGATAACGTACATGTGAAGATGCACCTGTACACTCTTAGAAATCTTCGTACATTTAAGTAAAGGCTTGTCAGGTTTGTTATTATTTTCTTTGCTAATCAAATGGCATTTTTTGTCCGCTTTTTAAAACATGGAAGTTCACTGAATAAATGTACAATTCACCATTCCGTTATCAGGTATGGTTTAACTATTTATAAAAAATCAATTTTAAAGGGGATGGCCCTATTTAGGTATATGAAGTTTTCATCTTGATAAAATGGCCTTCACTCCAAAACCCCTCTGTAAAGTTTCGCAGCCGATATTCAAATCCGTTTTGATGCGAGAGCTAACAACGTGATTTTGTAAGCCCCATATAGTACTGCGTAAAATTAATATTGTCGACCAAAAATGGGGCGCATTTTCGCTCATAACTCCAAACCAAACATTCGTTGGCTCCCTAAGATTTCACAGGCTATATGATAAAAAAGTAGCTTTCTTCTGATACCAAATGTTGACCACTGGGGCTTCTGGGGACTAGGCTATTAGTGATTCGGGGCCATGGACCTTTCGTTTACAGTAAAGTATATGTATTGCACCTTGTGCCAGGGATTTTAGGCTGCAAGGTTCCGTATAATACGATTTCATGTCTGGGAAATTAAGGTATTTTAAACCGTCAGTCCTGTAAGTTAAGAATGCTTTCTTACAGTACTTTCGTTGACTCGATTATGCATATACATTTCAAAGAAGTCAGTGTGACTCCTGGGTTTGAGTATAATACCGAACTTTAGAATCTTGAATACCTTGAAGAAGGAGATAAATACATTTTTATCGCCAAATTACAACACATTCCCAATTAATTACAACACCTGTTTTTCCGGGTAAAAACAGAAATATATTGGATGAACGAATAATTACGGTTTAATCGCCTGAAATCGTCGTGAAGATGCATTAGTTTCTAACATTATATTCCTCTATGTTGTTTAAATCTTAGAGCCATATGCTGAAACTTCGTTCACAATTGACACCGTCAGGTACGCTTGAAACGCAAATTACCTTTAATGCCAACCGACAAACAAAATCAATTCGACATACATGTTCACCTCTCGTTACATTGCCTCTCTCATACTAAGTTCATAAGTGGCAATGTATGTTGACAATATTCGGGCTGTTTATCTAATGACAACTGTTTATAATGATAATCGTTCGTTCAGGTAGTTATTGGTCTATTCCAAAATTGTCTCCTCCTCGCAAAGATGACATTTCACAATACAAATGACTATTCCCAAAGCTGGTTTGGGGGGGGGGGGTTTGCCAAAACAGGGTGGGAATCATGGGGCCATTTTTTCATCATGTCATCTTTGGATGGTTTATGACCAACGAAAACGAAAAGGAAAAACAACACACTAAATGATAATATTCGTTGGGATTTTTTTTAGTGGATCAGTAAAGTCATTCCCAGAGTCATCATTGGTTAGCTACTCAATTAATTATCTATCCAATGCAACTGTTAAAGTAACACAATTGGAAGATTGGATATGCTTTTTACGATTTTCATTGTGGGAATTCCCATGCACTTTTAGATTTCATGATGGGGAAATCCCATGCACTTTTCTAGCTAATCAACTCCATATTATCCAGAACAGATACATGTTATGTACAGCTGCAAAACTCAACTACCAAATAGTTCCGGCCAGTTATTTCCCGTTTGAAGCAGTTTGTATTCTAAACAATGAAACATCGTCGGTCAAGCGGCGGTTGAGTTTTGAGGCCGTCCCCAAAGGTCCGTTAATACTTCTACTGCACTGCATTGCACTCCTAGTCGAATTACTGTAGGTCAACCCAGGTCACTGCAAGTCACGGGTTGCAGTAGTTTGCAGTAAACTGACGAAGGTAACAATATTTCAAAATTGGCGTACTGCACCATACTTCATCTCATTTTAACTTTGTTGCAGTGCTGTTTTGCGTTGCCGTAAATAAAGGCATACTGCAAGTAATTTCAGCGACAATTTTATACCCTGCACTGCAGTACAGCACTGCATACAAAGGACCACCTTAATTTCTAATGCTCATAGGAACACACCCAGTGAAGTTTTCCCTTTCTGCTGGAAACAACTTTCAGATTACCTCATCTTCATCTTAACCCCGGGGGTACTCAGTGGAAAGGAGTAGGTATATGTGACCCAGCGATATGAGTTGTATTTTCATCTCTTACTACAACAATGGGTCGGGTTTTTTTGCACCCTCCTACTAAATGTTTAGGTCGGGTCATATTTGGTCTAGTACAAATAATTGTCTAAAATGGACCTAAAATGTGTGTACAATGGGTCTAAAATGTGGACTGTGCTTCAAAAATGTGTTATTTTTTGGCCAGCTAGACTACTGGTTCCACATTTTAAGATGTCACTGTATGAATGGTCATTTTTTTGACATTACTATATGAATGGGTCATATTTCTTAAAAATATGCTACTGTAAACATGGGTCCAATTATGGACCATTTGGAGGCATACATGTACCCAATTTTGGTGAAGTACATATTGATCTATGCCTAACATTTTGGGAAATAATAGGGAGGTAAAGATGCCATGGGCGAGACGTGTGCTTGTAATATAGAATTCTTTTGGTCATGGATCGATCGAACCAGCACACGCACCGCGTATAACATCTAAACCTCCCTAATATTCCAATCTTTTTTTTTAGAATTTCATAGAACAACTTTGAGTTGCTGGAATATTATAGAACAACTTTGAGTTGCTGGAATGAAAAGACTTTGGAATCATGCAATTGCATGATGTTGGAATATTGATGGTGTAAGAGACAAGATGAGAACAATTTAAAAGCCGTTTCTTGTTTCTCCATCTACTGATCCTGCTACTGAATACAAAGCGTGTTTAGAGTGTGACGGTGACTTACAGTTAAATATGTACCTCCCGTCAATTACGTTGTGGCTGTTAATTACTGCGGACAGAGATCCTTACAATTTTTTTTAAAAAGAGCAAACCTACAGCTAAGAACACTCAATTATTGAGGTATCTTTAATTCAGTCTTCTTAGCTTTTAGTTTCTTTACTTCAGTAAAGGGTCAATAACAATTAGGAACTGCTCTCAAATGCGCACTTTCAGGTGGCGGCTTTTTATACTTGTAAATACCCTACTCGTCTAAAGCGGGGAGAATATGACGCGTGTTTGTACTTGATCTATTTAGGTATTTAACTGTATTTCGTGCTTTGTAGGTATCTTGAAGTTAACCAATGCCGACCAACGTTTTATCGTGGACGCGCTATAAAAGCATCAATGCAAGAACACGGTTATAACCGATACGGCAGGGCATTGACATGCATCCTGTTTGGTCGGTCTGTGACCTTTGTGGTTTTAATATCAATGAGTGCGAGTCTATGATAATCATGTAATACACACATTTGTTGATTAAAGTCATGGAAAACTTAAACGTTAGCCTACAAATTATCTGGATGGCTTTAACCTCTTATTAACGTCTCTATCTGTTTTTGAGTATGTTATTTTATGTGTAAAATGTATCTCTATTCTTCCAATGGCCTAGGCTATCATTTGAGAGCAAATTGAAGAAATTTCATATTTTGTGCCAGTGCCGCTTTAAATAGTGAATGGCTGCAGGCTATGCATTTTTCCTATAAATATAACAAACGACATTAAAATACAATTGTAACGGTATGATTGAATTACAATTAACATCGTCGTAACATATATAGTGTTATAGATAATCCATATTCGAGCTGATAATCATAGAGCTTCTTCAAATTAGGTACAAAAAACACTTTCGCAATTGTTTTGACAGTCGCAATTCCGTTTCGGATAACTTATCTATTAGGAAATGGTAATTCCTAACAGATACGTTGCTATTATTGCTCGTATAATATTGCTCAGATTCGAAGCCGCCGATGCTTTTAATTATATTTATAGTCGCCAATTTTCATAAGTAAAGAGCAATACTTCAAAACACAATCCACGTATTTCAGCCTTGAAACTAAACTTTAAACAAGTACATTGAGATACAATATATACATCAGTTAGTATTTGTATAGTAGAGGCATTTGAAAAGGTGGGTATTAGAACCTCTTAAGTACTTTTAACGACGAAAATTTGAGTAGTACTTTATCAGCATTGTATTTGCTTTGTTAACTGTCGGCAATCGCCTAAAAATAGTGGCGGGGGTGTTGTAGGAATATGGATTTATCAAACTCTTCACACATGGCAACTGTAACATCCCTTTTGTTTAAACGAAGAAATTTTAATTTGTTGAATTTCACAATTCTGATATCTGATTAGAAAAAAATTTCACATTTTTAAAATTTAATTTTAGACATTTCACAGGATTAATATACGAAATTTGTAAGTATTGTACCTTTACAAATTTGCCTCCTTTCATCCTTGCCTCCTCCTAAAAAAATAAATAAATTAAATCGTGCAAAATATTTATTTTTTCAAGAAGACAATACAATTGAATCTTAACATTTTTTACCAGACAAACTTTGCGACGATAAACGATTCTATAGACCGTATTCAATAGCCAGCCATGTTGGTGGACAAGATAGACGCATTCCAGTACTACAATACATTCACCTATCAATGATCCCTGTGAAATCGCTAAACATGGATCGATTGACAGCTTAAAGTATTGTAGTCCTGGAATGTATGCATCTTGGCCACCAACATGTCTGGTGGCTGACGTCATATTGAATACGGTCTATACCTTTATCCGGACAAAGGTTGACAATTGTCATGAAATTTGTCTGGAAAACCTCAATGTTGTAACATTTATTTTATTTTATTGTTTTAGATTCAATGTATATGATAGTTTTGATAGGAATTTTTAGAATGGCTCCTCTGGCTTCTTTTATACCATTTTAACTGAAATATGTTTTCATGCATGACTGTACATGAGAGAATTAGCTTTTTTAACTCACCGTCGTAGAAGATACACCGTCGGGTATGTCACCTAAGATATACCATTAATTGCATGTCACGTCTTTATACATTTAAGGGTCTGAAAAAAATAACACCTTACCACCTTCTCAAAATTAAAATTGACCGACCGCTATACAATACCATCGTCGAAAATAGAACATGTAATCAGGAAAGGCAATTGAAGAAGACTTTGTTAAGCAAGCCACAGCGCTATTTACATTACATAATCTACTTTCTCTCTACTTCTAGATACAGTTCTGTGTGGGAGACTCAGTTTGCTAAGATCTAGCCCTATCTGCACCTTTAACATGTTATAATACTTAAAAGTATCGGTGATTAATAACCTTATTTCGCCGTACAACAATATCTGATGACCTCCGGATAAAGTGTTCTTGAAGCTGATCCGAAAAATATTGACGAATGATATGTGAAGTGTTTTTTGAAAACCAATAGCGCTCGTATTTGTAAGCACTGGACCTCCATAGACATCATGGATGCTACTGCGACAAAGCCTCTGATGACCTCAGATTGAGAAAGTGCAACTTTTAAAGTTGATTAAAAAATGAGAAATAATAATGTGGAAAGTGTTTTTTTAAAAAGTTTTTTTCTTACATGACACTGACTTGGAGAACCATGCAAGATACTCGCGGAAAGTGACACAACTTATCTGTGGTTTTTACTTGATGGTTTTCATCAGACGACTCTACTTTGCCATATTATGTCCTGCTGTGTCCGCCAACCGATGGTTTGTGTTTGCCTTGTTGAGTTATATTAAAGTAAAATAACACTTCGTAAGGAGTAGAGCAAACAGCCTGTTTAATGATAGAAATACCGAATGTCCTTTAAAGTGGGGGATCTAACATAACGGTAACATGTTCGTGGGGCGATTCTGTACAAAATATCAATCTCTGTGTCAAATGGTTCGTCTTGCATTATATTTACAATGTTTTTGGCATTTATTTGCACATTAGAGAGCAAAATGTAATGGTGTACATGTACATAAAACTTTGAACCCGCAAAATTGTATAAGAGCTGCCACCGAAAACATTTAAAATGTATTTTCCTGTTTCATTTCATGCATGGGTGTGACGAGTAATTATATAATAATTTGGACTACCAAACAAAAACTAAATCTGAGCACTGGATTTTTTTCCTCAAGATGGCCTTGAACCTTAAGGGCTTAGTCCTATATTTTTCTAATCCTTATAATGAGACAATAGATTGGTGTACATTTAAACGCAATTGGACTTGATTTCAAAATACCCCTGTACTAAATTACCCTATGATTTTACAATTTTGCAGTACCCTTCAACTATAGAAACAACATGGTACCTGTTTAAAAAACCTTCCCCAAACTGCGAGAAAGTGATCCTCATTCATGACCCTGCAATAAACCTGACCTCGCTTGCTACCTAATCATACATTATTAACCAAACTCGCATTGGATCATCTTATGGCACTTATTAAAGATGACAGTACCTGACACTTACTATAATGGTGCTCCGAACAGGTCATGTGGGACCTTTATAGAGAGGCTAAATAAATATCGGAGATAATTCAGGATATGACCAGCATATTTTGTTAAAACTAGAAATTACATATATCCAACAAATTAAAATACATATTATATAAATTGAAATGAATGTTACGCATAGAAAATAATTTTCATGTAGCGAAGGTGGTACATTATTTTATCAGCAGAAAGAGTATCCAATATTTAGACGGTCGTATTTATGAAAAGAAGCGCCACAACCCAAAAATAATTCCAACAAAAGGTTTTAAACAGAATTTGGTAGAGTTTGACATTTGGAATAACATACTAACAACTAAGAAAATCTTCCCAACCGGAAAAAATGGAATAGGGGAAAGATTTACACAAGAGTCTAAATTTGGAAAGGTTCAGAATGTGTAAAAAGTATACCAATATGTTCATCACGTTTCAACAATTTTAGAAGTATAGTTTGCGTTATCTGCGGGTTTTTGTAGTTATAAGCTTAGTTACATAGCTTAGTGCTTACAGTGTTATATAATTACACTTTACTTATACATATCGTATATTGGCTATTTACCTTTTGTATCGCTAGTTACTGTATTTTGCTTTTGTGATGAATAAAATTTAAGTGATTGATTGATAGATTGATTGATAAGGAAAAATACCTTCAAGGTCACTATGTTGTAAAATTTCAAACTAATTGGATTGTTTTAAAAATTGTGTCCAATTGTATAAAATTTGTATAAAGTAACATACACATTAGATACAATGTCTATGACATATAAGGCAAAATATGGCCAGGCTGTATTGGGCCTATGGGAGGTTACAAGCCAAAAAGTCTGGAAGTCTCAAGCTCAGATTCGGTATACATTTCTTATTGATTGTGATGCCCTGAACAATTTGAGATCGGACCAATTTGTAAATTTTACCCAGAACAACCCTGAACTGTTAGCATCCCATTGTACCCGTTGAAGAGTTGAAATTTCAGGACGTATAAATATTATCTTAGGGATAACAGGGATCAACACTTTTCGCACCAAACGGCAAAATAATTGAATATTGATCGTGTTTGTGAAAGAGAGAGAGAGAGAGTTCTAGCTGTTATTTCTGTTTTTTGCATTCATCATTTGATCAATTTAGTGACTTTACCATATTGGTAAATGTTAACTTTTTAAAATAACATTTTGTTTAGATATAATTAAGATTTAACCTTTGAGAGCAGAATTTGGAATAATCGAGAGCTTTGGGTGTTTGCTACTCTTATAGATAAATTTACATTAACAAATTTGTTGTGATTAAGATCAAAGAATCGTTCTTCTTTTAACAGAAATCTGACAATATCGTTTGCTTTTCAACAAATATCAACATGTTTGTTTGTTTGAAAGGTTGTATAAATATTGTTTTTTGTTTCGATTTATTTAGCAAGAAATGTTCTACTTACAAGCCAGTTTTATTTTCAAGTCTATTCGGCATATAAAATATTTAAGCTGGGATGGTGGAATACGCAGCTGACATTATATTAACATTTAGCTGGAGTTCTCGTGAAGGAAAGAAGACGTTATAGTGGACATGTGGATATCTAATTACTAATATCGTATGTTCAGTGATTTTGTATCAAAATCTCTGAAGCATCCACGTCTACTCTTTAAATTTCTTAGATTAAAATGGAGTTCAAATCGGAATTTTGATCAAAATCTTTAATCTATTAGATTTATATTTCAATGTATTTTGATGTAGATTTTTAATCTAAACTTGGATTTGTCCCTTATAGCTATCCAATTACATTGATTTTTAATCTAAGAAATTTAGAGAATAGGTTACTCATATGACTCCCTTGTTAATTGCCATATTTTAAAATTAACTTATAAATGCAAAATGGCATTTTGAGTAAATTTGGCAATTCAGATGATTTGAACATAACAGTGTCTTAAAATGGTTTATAAGGCATAGCGGTTATCAGCCGTACGAATGACATATATTGACTTTACAAAATGTTCTCGTGAGAGTATCGAAATGTAAGGCTGACATCGAATGCCACCTTAAGTATACATAATTAACCGAACTCATATCGGATCATCTCGGTGCACCTGTTAAAAATGACAGCACCGGACACTTAATATTATTATGCCCCGAACAAGCCACGTGGAACATTTAAAGAGAGAGAGAGAGAGAAAAAAAAATATTATCAGAGCCAATACTGGAAATGACCAGCATATATATTTCGATATAACTAGACTAGAAATTTCATATGTCCAACAAATTAAAACATGATATTTATATCAAATGAAATTAGTGTTTACGTGTTTTCATAGGGAAGACGGTCAATTTTGTTATAGACCGTATTCAATATGACGTCAGCCACCAGACATGTTGGTGGACAAGATGCATACATTCCAAGACTACAATACATTCACCTTGCAATCGATCCATGTTTAGCGATTGCACAGGGATCATTGACAGGTGAATCATTGTAGTCCTGGAATGTATGCATCTTGTCCACCAACATGGCTGGCTATTGAATACGGTCTATTAGCAGAAACAGTTGTCCAATATTTTGATTATTAAAAAGCTGTCTTATAACCACAGAGATCAAGACGTTTTCCTCAATATTGATCATGTTTTTGAAAGAGGGAAAAAAAGAGGATGAGAGAGAGGGAGGGGGAGAGATTTCCTGTAGATAAAATAATTTTTTTGTGCAATATTGATATGTATTTTATGTACTTGTGTTTTACCGGATGACCACTGTCATCCTGTATGCGCCACAATAGAAAAATACCAGCAAATATCTATCGGTGTATCTGTACATAGGAAGGATTTTCATTTGAGCATGAAATGTTAATAACCATTTAACAAGAAATTTTGCCTGGGCAATTATATCCATACGGTCAGGTGCTTAATTGTAAGCAAGTATAATGCAGATAAATAAGGGTTTTCTTTGAACTACTGTAATATTTGTGGTGAAACACACACAGTGCAATGAAATTTGGAATACGCTTCGCATTTCGTGTCATGTTTCTTTAATGTTAATTCTGAATTTAATACAGTGTTTGATACTGCAAGGTGATGTGAAATTTACCTTTGAGAAGAGGGGGAGAGGGAAAAAATGACAGAAGAGAAACGGAGGAACATGGGAAAGAGAGAGAGAGAGGAGAATGGGAGAAAGGAATAGAGAAAGCATGCGAAACCTATAACGAGAAACCTATAAAGTGTATAAGTTCTGTTACATTATTATCTTATGTGTTCCTAATGGTGTCCCAAAATGTCCAATATTATACTGATTAGGCATCAAGTTTCTGTAAGTTTCATATGTTAGGTTCGATTTTTTTGTAATTATATATTTCTAATGTCATTTACGACGGGTCCTTTGAAAAACTTGTGCATTCATGTAGGAATGTGCCTTTATGAGATGGTGGATTTCATTGGTTAGGCCTAAAAAATTCCAAAAGATAATTAGAATAATTTTATATACCTAATATGATAATGGTTCCCTATTATGAAGCACTGCATTTATGTATGATGCGTAATAGCAATAAAAAATTTTTAATAACAGGAAACATCAGACTTTTTAGATTTATCTTGTATTTTTACGGGCACCGCCTTTTTGGGGTTCGGTTTTCAGCACTAGAATAACCAGCTAGAAGCTATGCAGGCCAGTGCATAAGTTTTATATTGGTATGGTCCAATGTGCGACGTGCTGGCCTCTTCATGATGATATTGAGCATGCTAGTAACAGGTCCCAGGCAAGGGATGTATTCCTGATTTTGTCATTAGGTCGCGGGTACTGTGCTTGTGAATGTTATGTGAGCCCGGTAAATGAATGTTTTTAAAAAATATTTTGGTATATGCCATGTGCCTTGTTTCTCCTACTGAGATTGACCCGAACAAAACTAAGTACAACCGACTAATTTGGCCTTCAAGATGAAATACTTGATCAGGATTCAATCTCCAGATACCTCCTGTGCTCGCCTTTGCTTGGGACGGGGTGAAATAAATATTGCCTTCGAGTTTGTATACGGTTAGCTACATACATTAATAAAATTCGAATTAATATAAGTATTGTTTGCTGAACGAGTACATATGTTATTTTTTTAATTACCAATGAACCAACAATGAACAAAATCGTCCGAGGGAAACAAAGCAAGTAGTTTGTGCTTAAAAAATAATTTGTTTCCTGTCAAATATCAAAGAGGGTACATTGGAACGCTTCCTTTTTTATAATATATATAATAATTTTAAAATCAAGCAGGTCGAGACATAGAAAAGAAAAGCTAGTAAGAAGGACCTCCGACATAAGGGTTCTTGTGTCTTCAAGTTTTGACATCTGCTTAAAATCAGTCCAGTTCAAATTAGTTTATGGTGCGGCACTGGTGCCACTTGTAGGATATATGTACGTATTTCCAATTCTGGATCATTTTTTTAATAAAACTAATTGATTAAAATTTATAAAACTAATTCATTAAAATTAAATTAAACCATCACCCGGGGTATTGGGAACTTGACCAAATGACAATGAAATCATCTCTTTCTTCGGAGAGGACCAAAAGAGCTATGCCTATATGTTTATGTATTCAGGAATTTGTAGGTTTGTGAAAGGGCTTGTGTTTATTAGGTGCGATGGTAATGAAATGTGTTTTGTAGAGAAGTGTATGTGGTAACTTGAAAAATGGTATTAGTAGGGGTATTTATATAGAGTGAATATAAAAAATAATATCGACCTTGTATGGCATTGAATGAGATGGTATAATACAAATACTTAATTTGTTTCACATATGTTTTAACAGTTTTTTTAACACCATGGACTACTTCGAGATCTACATATTGCGCCACAAGGTTAAATTTAAGTAACTACCAACCTAATGATATCGTCATGGGTTCTGCATACTGTTGAATCAGCATAAATGCTATCTGAGAAAACGGCTCGTTTTTCGTTATTTTAAAGTTTGCGTTACTTATGAATGCGTGTAATTAAATGAAATAAAGGAAATGGCTAGTTTAAGTGGTGTATGTTAAAGACATGAATGGTTACTAACTGACGACAGTAATAAATACCAAGAAACACAAGTGTTTTCTTCTTAAAAATGGCCACTGATGTGGTTTCGATGTTTGTCAAACCCCAAATGTTTGGATTCGCTTGCTCTTCTAAGGAGGTCGAATACGTATTCGACTGCACGGAAACCCGTTGATGTCTTAATGTTGGTATGATGAGATTACTATAGCTACGGGTTTTTACTATTTAATGATGATGTCGTTTGATGCCACGATGATAAGAATACCGATTGCGGTTGATTGATGAATGGTGGCAATAACGATGAAAATAAGAGGAAACATCGAGCTTGACGCCGCCAATGCTGTACGGGATGATGATGATGATGATTGATGATGATGGATGTATGGATGATGGATATGATTGATGATGATAATGATGATGGATGAGGAGGAGGAGAAGGATTGATGAGGAGGTGGTGATGATGATGAGGATGCTGATGATGAGGATGAGGAGGATGAGGCGGATGAGGATGATGTGATGCGGATGATGTATGATGAGGATGATGAGGATGATGAGGATGATTGAGGATGATGAGGGATGGATGATGATGAGGAGGGGAGGATGGGTAGGAGATGGATGAGGAGGATGAGGAGGATGGTGGATGATGATGATGGTGGTGGGATGATGATGATGATGATGATGTGGATGATGAGGATGATGATGACGACGACGATGACGATGTTCTAATGATATGCAAAACGGGACGACGAGTGACGAGTCTTTTGCATTGTGTTTATGATACAAATCATGCAAATGGATACAAACGATTTCATAATCGGTTAAAGTGGGAAACATCACTGTTGCATTATCGTTTCGTGTGTGTAAAATATAGCGCAGACTGACCACGATGACCAACGAATTAGAAAATTACAACCTCTGTTACAATTTGGCTCCTTAAAACTTAATATCTTTATTCTTTCCCGCCAATATGTTTTAACTCATTGTGCAAAAAAAAAATCAAGAGTAAAATACGGTTTGAATAAAAATTAATAAATAGTAGAGTATGCATGTTTAACACACAATAAATATTTGCTAGAACTGTTCAAAAATTGAGCTCAGAAAATATTTAAAATGTAGCTGGAATGTTTCAAACCAAAAGATTTTTTGGAGGATAAAAGTGTCATTTTCTCGTTTTCTTAATTTCTCGTACAATCATAGTTCCACCTATCTTTTAAAGTAATGTACACACGCTAAAATAATTACCAAACTTGAAACGCGAAATTAAGAGTTGAATGGGTAATTACTCACATAACATCTAACATAAGCTAACCAATTTAGAGGCAATAACGCTTATAAAACAACTTCCCAAAGAAAATATCAATTTTGTTCATGAAAGGCGAGTTTTGTTAATGATGTTTTATTAGTAATTATTTAGTTTATATCCAAGAATATCCAAGTTAACAATCAAAGAAAACAACTTTCGCAATTATGTTTACAAGTCTATTTTGTCACGACGGTTTACTAAGGGTGGGGTGGTAAACACCAGAGAACTCACTATTATAGCAATAGATGATTTCGATGTTTGGTATTAACCCTTTTATGGAATAGCATTGGAGCCACCGTTTTCTCTACTACCTGGCTTCGAACATCACCTTTAAAACCTACTATGATGATGGCGTCACCAATGACGTCAAAGTTCACAAAGTTGTGGCAAACTTGTCCATTTCCACAACACACATCATAGTATTTAAAATGAAAACATGGGTATTTGCATAAAAAGGTAGGAATATTGGATTTTCATGCGGGTTTTGCCCCAACTGAATGAAATGACCTATTTTTTAATTAACATATAATTGTAGAGCCATACAGTACCACTATTTAAACAAAGAACTTTAACTAAAGGTTAATAACAGATCATTTATATGGCGAATAATGTCCTCGAGTCGGTATTTGACCATTATTTTTATTTTTTTTTTTTCTTTTTTTCTTTTTAAATGAATTAAATAAACAGATTAAGTATATGATACTACAAAACCTTTATTTCTATTCTAGAACTAAAAAAAAAATGATTTTATTTGTATGTTTGTTTGTATAGGTTTTAAGTTAATTATGCCTTATTTATGTGTATTTTTTAATTCCTATTAATGAAATAAATGATAGAAAATCGTTCCGTGCTCATTATTGCAGAATAATGGGCAGTAACTGACCATCAGAATGCTGCATTTTCAATAAATGGGTATAGTAGAGGTAGTAGAACCACTACCACCAATCGAACTCGGACGCTAACCCCGGTGAGGGTGCTAACTTCACATTTGTTCGCCAAAATTAGCAAAGATGTGAAATATTATAGCAGACTTAACGAAAGTTTTTAAAGTTTTTGCGCACCGAGGAAAGTTTAATGGGGTGGTAACTCCTACCTTTGGTAATACGAGGGTTTAATGTTCACTATGCCCCCCCCCCATGATAAATTTGGTGATTTGCTCTCTAAATGTAACGAGTGAAAAATTTCCACTCCCCAAAAGAGTGAAAATCTTGTATAAACCACTCAAAAAGAGTGAAAAACCACTCCAAAAAGTGATTCCACTCGTTGGAGGAGTTAAACGAAGGCAAACTCTTTTTGAGGAGTTAACGAAGGACATCACAAAACAGGTGGAAATCCACTCTTTTGGAGTGATTTTAACTCAAAACACTCTTTTTAAGTACAAACCACTCGTTTCAGAGTGGTTTACAAGAGTTTCACTCGTTTGGGGAGGACATTTTCACTCGTTTACATTTAGAGAGTGTACAAATGTTAAAACTGCAAAACTTGGAATTCTTTTTACGGAGCACAAGGTCAATAAGTACACGTAAATAATTAAAACACAAAAAAATAAACTGTGGAAAAACATCACCAATCCACATGAAGTATAGAAAGGGTAAATTTCACCGATTTGCCTTAAATCTTGATAGGACCTATTATCGATTCTGCAGTAGGCAATCTTTGTCCCGCGAATACGTATTCGTTCTCAATTTATCTGTGTGCTTTGCGATATTTGACACACAAAGCTATCGAATACGTTATTCGATTGTTGTGAAAAACCCGTTTTATACAAATGCGTGTTATTCGACTGCGCTATTTTGGTTAGGCGATGTAAATTTCACTTTATTTTGTGGTACAATTAAGAGTACATAAAATGCAACCAGAACAACTATTTAACTCAAATTTGATCAAAAAATCAGATTCGACACTATGGCGTGACCACGACGATAATTCAACAATTTTTAAGAGATAGACTGTCATTTTTCTTGATAAAGGAGCAGTCCGTACACATCGTGACCGAGGAGACACACTCTTTAATATCTCACTTCGATGCTGTATTGCGACTTATGAAAAACAAATTGTAAGACGATATGAAAGCCATGAGGTTACAACGGTTTTCTTCGGACTGATTAGTTCTTTATCAATTGGACACGTATTCGTTCCTACTGTGGTTGTAACCGCAATTCGTTTCAAGTTTCAATTGCATGCTGGACGAAGTGCAGTTTTCGTTATTTTTAAATAAAGCTGTTTTTTTGTAATCTGGATTGTCCGGAATTACAAGAAGAGCGCAGCTCTCTCTCACTCCCCCTCTCTCTCTCTCTCTATCTCACTCCCCCTCTCTCTCACTCTCTCTCTATTTCTCTCTGTTATTTCTTTTTTCTTTCTATATTCTGTCTTCGTCTTTTGTCTTTGGTTTACTTACCTTCTCTGTAAATAGCCAGGACTAATTCAGTCAGTAGAAAACACTTTTGCGTGGAAAAAGCTCCTAGACTGAAATAAATTGAAGTTTTAATTTACACAGAAAATATAACTATGACACCCTCTTATTAATTATACCAAAAAACAGGAATGAATAAAACAATCATAGGGTGGTAGGTTTGCCTTAGTCTTCTCGCATACAAATGAGGGAAATAAATCTAGAAACAGTTGCATAATAAGAAGATAAAATCGAGGAAAGGAGACGATCGATAAATTTTAATCGTTTTCTTGCTCTGTCTCTCAAAGTCGAGGAAAGGATACGATAGATAAATTTTAATGCTGTTTTTCTTGCTCTGTCTCACTATTTCCCCATCATTTTACAGCTTACATAATATCCCAGATTCTATCTTACCTCCTTTTGTTAATATTTGTTACAATTTCTTCCAAGGAAGCCTTGCCTGCCGCAACATATATTCACAACGGCCTTTTAAAAAAGTATGAGATAAAACCATATATATTTAACTAGGTGATTTGAACAACAAAGCAAACACAAGAAAACTAAATCCGTTCTCCAGAGAGAAAGATTCATCAACTTTTGAGTGCCGTGTTATAATTGACCTAAATCCCGACTGATTACACCTGTTTGTAGCTCGAGGTTCATCGCTAATCCTCCTTTGCTATGCTTGAACCCAGAATGTATATTGGTTCGATATTACCGGTTGCTATTATTAACCCAACTTAGATTTCGAGGTGGGGGGGGGGGAGGGGGGCTTCGGGTTGGGGTTGGTCTGGAAATACAGCATGGTCAAATATTAATGACATTTGGGAATTGCATGTTAGCTTCAGGTGTGGCGGTACACTTTGAGAGAATGACTACATACCTAAAACAGGGAAATATCCCTCGGGGTACTTTAGCGGTAGTCAACAACGCCGACAAAGGCTATTATTTACCCCAAAATAGATGAATCGCACAAAGACGTAGACCTCTATTCATTGTCTATATTTATCGGTATAGATCTCTATGGTCCATTCATACTTCCATTCATACACAGGCATACACATACCTATCTATCCATCTATCTACAACACCGTCATCAATCCATCCAATCCTCAATCCATCCATCCTCTATACATCCCAGTCAGCTCAGCCAGCCCAGCCTGCCCGCGCAACCAGCCAGCCAGCCATCCATCCATCCATCCATTCCATCCATCCATCAATCCATATCCTTCAAGTAAGCCAGTCAGCCAACCAGCCAGGCAGTTATCGATGACCAGCTTTCTATCTATTACAATGCCAAGGAATGAAAATATGTTTAATGTGACATGATTTAACAAAAGTACAATATTTATAGTATATTTAAATAATAGGGCGAGTATGCTCTGTTATGCAATGCAATGCAACTAATGTGATATGTGTACAGACTGTCCCAAAAAAAAAACTCTACCAATAAAAGATTAATTTTTTGGCCAAAACTTAAGTTCATCTCAAGTGGAGTTTACTGATTCTTTTAGGAGTGTTCAAGCTTCATGAGATTTTCGTTGGTGTAATTTGGGGGTCTAGTCAGAGTTATGGCTAATTATCTGGGACAGTTCACCACCTATTGGGTCAGTATCGGCTATCATGATAATCAATAAAGTGCATGAAAAATCACCTTCAAGACATTCTTTATTAAAAATAAATATAAAAGGTCAGGTTATAAAGTGCTGTTTCTTGTGTATAACATATATTTATAACTTATAATGTCGCAATTGTATAAATCATGTAGCATTGGGAAATTCAATTCAAAACAGTCTGTTGTCTCAGCTTTACTCCAGGTTTCGAAGGAAGAAAAATAAAAACCACCCTGTTGAAAGTAAAAAAACTTTTTTGTTTGCGACCTTTGAACACACAACAATCATTTCCTTTATTGTTCTGTGTTGAAAACTGCTTTTTCGTCAGATTCCTCCTGGCATCTGGGGGCAGTGGGAATAGGGGAAGGTTAAATTGCCCCTCCACATCAGAGCGTTGTCCGCACATTTGTCCCTCAAGAGACTTGTAGGCTGTGACATTAGTTTCACAGTCTATTTCCCAAATTGCATGAAATATCATGATACTGGCCCCCTGAGAGTGAGTCCACCAGTTCCCCCACAACATAAATTTTCTGGTGCTTCAGGAAAAATAATATATTGAGTAGTTCAATGCATGATATACCTTCACGTGATCTGCTACAATATTCTTTTGTTTGAAAAGGGATTAATCTCACAATGATGCTACCCACGCCTTATACTTTTATTCTTGAACCTCAGAGCTCTTAGGTGAAACTGGCACAAGTGGTATTTTACCTTTGTGTTCAACTGACAATATCTCCGCTTAGAGGCCATCAAATTGGATGGAATAAAAGGCGAGGATTTAGCTTGGATCTTGTCTAACAAATAAAGTAAAATAACATATGGCAAAAAGTACAAGTGTATATTTTTATAATTTTGTATGATTGTATTGTTTATTGGGACCGTCTGTAGTTTGGTGCAATGACAATGAAACATGAGTAATGTGATATAAGTAAGGTGATGCGATAGAGTATATGCAATGTAATGTAATGCCATATAAGTTACTGTACGTGTGATGGTACTTGTTATGTAATGTGCTTTAATGCTGAAATGTATTTGTATATAAAAAAGAAAAAAACTAAAAAATCAATAAAATAATAATATTAATAATATTAAAAAGTAATAATCGAAAACAAGGTAGCACAATACGAGCTGGAGAAACTCAAAATAATTTAAAATGTAAAGTAAAATGGCATGAAAATAATATCAATATTATAGTACTTTATGTATGCAAGGTAATGTAAAGGATCTAGGATCTGCTGGAAATTGGCAACCCGGTGTAGTAAGTTTCATTAAGTACACACGTTGCATTATCTGCGAGCATTTATAATTTACATGCACTTACATGTACTTTCATTGGACTATTACATCGTTAAATTCCCCATTACATTTGCAATCAAAGACCTTTGTTCTTTAATGAAGTAGTGTCTTAATATAGGCGAAGGTATGTTAATAATCCAATTAGGAGCCATTAAATTAAACCACTTTCAAAGATATTTGGTTACCATAGTAATGACAAAAGGGTGCCAATTAGCTCTGGGCATGTCAAAATAAGTTATATATACGTGTAATACACAAGTATCCTAATCTGCATGAAGTAAGTGCCAGAAATGGGTTATTTTGTTGCCATTAGATCAGGCAAAAGTATTTCATATCTTAATACAGTTATGCAAGAAAGGTAGTGGAGGGGGAGCCCAACTCGAAAACGATATTAACTTGGAATGTCCGAGCAATGTCATTATAGTTACATCTTTAACAAATCCCAAACATAAATGTAAAGAAAAAAATGACGTCAGTCAACGCGACCCTAATTGCACCCTATTTTTAAATCCCTTTTCCTGCTGAAAAGAATGCTTGTTGTATATAAAAATCCAAAACCATTATGTACATTATTAAAAAGAAAATCACATCGTATTGATTGGGTCCTGAGGACTGTGAGATTAAAATACATATGGATGTTTGATAGGATTCTTTTGAAGTCAGCATCAAGAGAGATTAAATAAAGTAATAAAGTAGTTAATATTTAAATTTACTTTAGTTTCAGGAGTAGTGTACTTTAGTATGTAACGGTCAATAACAAAGTGTTATTACGGATTAAAATTGCAACGTTAAACGTGAATTGTCGTTATTGTTATTAATTAATGGTAATAAATAAAGATAATTTCATAATTGCTTCTAGTACCTCCATAATGACATATGGATAAAAATAATACATTGCAATATACATTC
>JAMKCH010028331.1:0-17558 GCA_023653785.1 Ophioderma brevispina
ACAAGGCTGTCTGACTGAGCCGTCGAGCTTAACCGAAAAACCTGTGTTTGATCTCCAGGATCTAAAAATAGATATGGTCTGTGTGACAATACGTGTGGTTAAAAATACTTTGCTTCGGTAGCCTGGATGGCGATTTAATTCGATTCAGACTGACCTTGAACAAGGCCTAATAGAACCATGATTTGCAACCCAGTGTCTCGCAATTTTTCAGTTTTATGGGTATACTTAGGCTAGGTTCACCAAAAAAAAAACGCCTCATTTGCAGTGGGGGCTGGATTGTTTTCAAGTTATTTATGGGGGAATCCTATAGAGACCTCAAATTTCTAAATTAATGCATTTCATTGTATATTTGAAAACCCCCCTTAACATGTTGTGATCATTCATGAGAATAATTTCTTTTTTTAATAAGTGAAGCAACAAAATGTATTGTCCTAAAAGATACATATATGCTATCTACGGAAATTTCTTATATAGGGCGCACCAAACAAGCACTTTCTGTTTTCAATTGCCCTTAAAGCATATATCAGAAATAAAATAATTACTCTTTGCTCCTTATAGTGCTGGCATTTGAGAAGTGAAGGGAGGGGAGTACTCGGGAGGGGCTTACTCGGGCGAGGGGTTTTACGGGGGTTTTATCGGGGGGGGGGCGGTTGCGTGTAGCAGTCCACACCAAAGCCCAGTATAGCTGAATAAACCTTTTCAATTTAACAGTACAAAAATAGCTTCACTTTCCGAATAAAAGGAAGAGCCCCCATAACTGGTAAAACCCAGCATGTTACATAACAAAGGTTGCAGGCTATCTTTTATCCTATACATTGTTGCTATTTAATCGGCCAAAACATTGCACAAGCCAGGACTGACAAATTTGCACCTTAGACTCGGTCATTTTAAATTAGCTTCATAAACTTCGCCGCCTAGAGGTTTTACAGGCTCATCACCTACCTTGCGGCCTCTCGAGCAGTTCTACGAGAGAAACCCACCCACCCCGCTTGCACAGACAATGCTAGGCCAGGAGGGCTGCTTAGTATCACTGGGGTTTTGAAAACAAGTGGACAAGATCAAATTACTTACCGAGGTCAGGTAAAGGTCACAAACTATTTTCGTTAGTCTCTTCACACTGCTGCTATAGCGCCTCATTTGGTTAAATGGGTCCAGCAGGTTACTTGATGTTTGGGGTCATATATGAAAAAATATGGACTCTACCTTTATGAAACTTTTCAGGGACATTAGCTAACAGTCCCATATTACCTTACAAAAAGAATAGAAAGTAGTCACGTGCTTTTGTTCTTAAACTTATGGCGCCTTTCACCAAGTGTTGAGTTTTTTTTTGGGACACACGGTATATAAATGAGAAAAAGAAATGCACTCATAAAAGCGGGCACTCCAGCTAGTTACAGCTAGTTCTGACAAATCCTTGGTGACTCGGTACACTTAAGCCATAATGTAGTGTAATGTCAGTTGAAAAAACACAATATAAAAAAAGCAAAGAAAACGACAAGGAAATTACGTCATATCAGCACAAGTAATCTGAGCAATTACTTCCTGAGCATCGGAGCCTAGGGGACCCCCTTTTTGTCTTCCTAAGCTGTCATATCACCCGCCTTGGGATTGCATTTTGTTTTAATAGCATGAAGACTAGGGTAAATAGTGTTTAGAAAATTAAAATCCAAAAGTGCTGGGTGAAGCATAAGCAATCAGGTTAAAGGTGAGACAGGGAAGCCCATTTTATATTAGTGTAAGTGTGATTTGACTCCAAATTTTGCAAAGAGTTAAGTGTTTAAATTTTGGTTGACTTAATATTTGTCTGCAATCTTGTGAAGGCCCATTGAAAGGCCCTGAAAAAAATAATCTGGAAATCGCTAGGTTATCTCAGACTACTAACTGTTGAAAAAAATCACTTCTGAATTTTTCCCAACTAATTAGAACACCCAGTTTGTTAGTGGAGTCTTGTGAATTTTGAAATCAACGTTACCAAAATTGATAATGTAGATTTCTTTAGTGAAAAACATACCCAGAAAAAAAGATATTCTATTAACTATTGTACCATTATTTAAAACTGCAAGCATTATGATTGGTCAGTTTACTGACTCAGCTGTTTGACCCCATGCAAAGTGTTCTATTTTAAGAGCAATTAAGCAGTGGCCCAACCGATTTGGGCAAATGATATAAGTAGGACAGCAAGAGCCAATTACTCTGCCATGCAAAAATCAGAAAAATCCATAATATCCAATTTTTTAAAATAATAAAACCACAAAGGTCATGATTTATTTGTATATTGTAGCACCCCTATATGCCATTTCTCCATAAAGAGACGTGATAAACTAAGATTTTGAAGAAGAATACATCGCAGTCCTCGGACCAATCATCAATTACGTTTAGAAATGTATACTTTACTACTCTAGGCCAATGATTGCTAGGTCACAAGCCAAAACAGACACTGGTAATCAGGGTTAACACTGTCTTATACTGGAGACAATAATAAATCACTTTTTTTTTTCATATAGTATCAAAATATGATGGATGGACAGGCAAATGGACAGACCACACGACAGACAGAGGGGCATCAGCGGACAAGATTCTCAATCAGGTAAGCGCTTGACTCCAGTGTATTGCTCATCCATGCGTATAGGCGTGCGTTCGAGAAATGTGAGATTCAGCTATCTTGTAATTTCCTGGACAAGAAAATGAAGCAGCTCGGTTGTCCCGATTTTAACCATGCGAAGTTACTTTGGGAAGTGGCCGGTCTTGGCAAGTGGTTATCTTGATGAGTTGCGGATAAGGGAAAGCGCTGCTCCCAATCTGCTGCATCCCTTGAAATTGATGCTAAATGGTTTATGGTATGACAGGGCCACAGTGATCAGCGACCATTTGTAAAGTGCTTAGAGGCCAATAGCTATGAAGGCGCTATTATAAATCTCTGCTATTATATACTCCCAGCCTAAAAATCCTAACGATGTTGAAATGGCCATCAAACTTGCCTCAAACTTGAATTCAAATGAACGCGCCCAAGCCAGCTGGATACATCTTTGCAAAACTTCCCACATCAGCTCGTCTCAAGCATTACGGATCAGGTCAAAAGCAAACACATTACGCGATCAACGCTCTGGCATTATTATTTAATTCACATACATACCTTTTTCATAACAGTAATGAGACGTTCGGATTTGGTTTTTAGGCGAGGAGATATATATATTATTTTTAATCCCTGAATTAATGCAGCATGGGATTTCACACTGAGTTACCCTCCCATTCTGTTTTGATCTAAATGTCGAAGTACAATGTGGTCAAATTTGACCCACATTCAATGAAAGGTAGGATTTATGACCAAAGTGCTAAACTGTTCACCCACACGCAACATTAAAATGACAACATTTATGTCCACGCATGTATCACAATGCCCAAATCTGGTTAAAAGAACATAAAACCTAGACATAAAAACATAAATAAAAACAGTAGATCGCAAAAAATTTTTGCAGAAATAGCTGTGATTAAGATATAACTGACAAGGTGTTTTCACTCTCATGATAGTGCCCGGGTGAGGTTATGGGGGCATTCCCCTCCCCCCCAAATGGTCCTCCAGGCATAACTGGTGGCCCACAAAATAAATATTCTTAGCAAAACTTCCAATTAGTGTCCAGGCTGGTTCCACAGACGCCCACTAATTAACTCCTTAATGGTGAAGCAATTTTAATATGTTTTGTACAAAAGCAGCATATAGAACAGTTACAAAAAAATCCACAATAACAATATTAATCCTCATCACGGACGGGAGGAGCTTTTTTGGGATACAAATTCTCTCAATTTGCACTCGATCGGTTGTAGAACACCTAACGAGGACTGTTTTGAAGGTTGGAAAACAAGTAAAGATAAAGCCATAAAATAGTTGACCTGCTGCGATCATAATCGGTTGTCCCATAGAAAAGCATGCTGTGATTTTACCGTGCAGATAGAAAAACTACAAAAATCATCATCTTAAAGGTGCATTTAGGATTCGCACTGCTGTTTTATTCATTGATCGCTAGATATTCTTGAGAAAAGCTTCTTCTCAAAATTTGAGCTGATTGATCTTGTGGTTTTGTGTTAGAGCAATGCTTCCTTTCCCACGGTACCATAGGCTACTGTGCTGTAAGTTCTGTCGTTAGGACAGAAAATACAAAATCCAATTTGTTAAGATGCCGACGAATTGCAGTAAGATTGGCACACGTGAATTACTAAGGCTAACGGTTCAGAATGATATTAAAATCTCAATTTTTTTAAGGTAAGTCGGGGGGACAGGCTGTGGATCACGAAATGCCCCTTAATTATCTTATTTACATAACGGGCGGCATATACGGCGTATTCGCTTATGTAATCTAATACATTGGTAACGAATTCTAAAATGGAAAAACCCAGGGTTGCGACAAAAATTGGAGGCGCTCTTTTGGAAATGTCCTCTTGGTCTCTTTAAAGAAGACCACTGGCCCATTGAAAAATAGTAACAACCTCTAGATTTTTCAAAATGAATTTGGGCATGGTTTATAAAAGCTTTTAGATACATTAGCCTCACATGAAATGATTAAGACCAATCAGGGCTTAGGTAGACAGAACGACTTATAATTAATGTGACCGCGACATTAATTCATCAGACCAAGCAGAAATGGCCTGTAACACAAGGAAACACATGCCAGTGTTGATTCTTACGGCATGCACCTTGTTGACAGTCTGTGACATTTGTGGTTTTAAGAGCAATGAGTACGAGTCTATGACATTCATGTAATATAACAGTTGTTGATTAAAGTAAGGCAAACTTAAAAGTTGCCTACAAATACCTGTAGATGTCTTTAGCTTCTTATAGATTATGTCCCTCTCTGCTTTTGGGTAACTTATTTTTATGTGTGGTAAAATATATCTCTATTCTTCATGGCCTAGACTATCCTTTGCGCGGAGAAATGAAGAAATTCCATATTTCTGTGAAAATGTCACGTTACATGTTTAACGATCACCAAGTTCTGAAATCCTTTACTAGTTAGCTGAAGGTTGAAAATGACCAACTGGAGCTTTACAGGAATGCAGAAATTGGGAGGTGCACACGTATCTGAACGTTATGTTACAAGACCAAGACACAAGCCAACTAATCGGGTACTCTTAGTTTACTGAAACCAAACCTCAAGTGACCGTCCCTCCCAACTCTCCAACATCACTGGAGAAATAATCTAGAAGACACTTGTCAGATTACATCAGGGATGTTGCGAACAAGTTATGTTTAAAGAAAGAGGGGCCGCCGTCACTGCGATTCATGCTTGAACCAATTGATTTTTATTAAAACTCTTTATGAGGCTAATAAATCTGGCAAGGCTATCGTTGTGCGGGGTAGTGTGTCTAAAGGGGACTTAATCTCAGAGACTTGTTTACTCTGTATATTGTGCAAGTTTCAGTCAAGTTGAATTTGGTGGGTGGAATTCGGACAACCAGCAGGCAACTGTAATTATAGGTTATGTGGCCTATTTTAGCTGTTTAAAGGTCAGCTATGAGATTTCAGCAAATTATTTTTTTTTTCTGTTTCATTGAAAGATTGTCACCCAAAATGCTCAATTTGGGTGATTCACAATATTGCACAGTGATGTATTTTTGTGCTTTTTATTCTCAAGCTTTTCATGAGCATTATGTGAAGGATGCATTTAAATGTTTGCAAGAACATTTTAACCGATATATATGGGATAATCATCACGTGAGTGAAACAGGGTCATAAGTGAAATAACTGCCATGTGACAATGAAGTAAATATAACCCAGAAAAAAAACCGAAGATTCTCCGAAACGGCGTAACCAAACGAGGTGTCCCAAAAGTATTATTAATGACGCATACGCATTCTTATCATAGTTTTGGGCACCACCATATTTGGTACGTCACTAGGAGTATTTGGAAAATCAATGCATATTTATGAGAAACACCGGTAGTTTACGTTCGGTCACAACTTAGCGAGTGTGCAAACAACAATAACAACATGGATGCCACATGCTATACTCGGACTCAAAAAGATATCTCTTATTCCTAGCAAATTAACAGGGGTCATCGGGAGACTTTTTGTGCATTAGGGATGCAGGGAGGAAGATCTTTTTAGAAGCCTGGTGGTTTCTTCAATCGATTGGTTGTCGCATAATTATTGCAGAACAATCGGCCGATCAGACAAGGAACACTGGGGAAATGCAACACTGATAAAAATAACGCGGTGCCGCACATATTTTGACTGCGTGTGCTTGCGCTCAACCAGTGGGCGGCACGCGAGTGCTTACGCAGCAAAGCAACAAACCAAGCGCTATAGGATTTCTGTGTGAGAGAAATCGGAGTTACGGGCTTGGGCTATTCCATAATAATACACGCGATTCCCCTCTTGGTTTATATTCTAGCTCAATGCATGTGATTGATACAACTGTGTGTTGCCATGTATTAGATAACTCTCAATTTATATCTCCTTGAGTCAGTGGCTCTTGAATGGTTCTTCAGATGACTACATCACCTGAAGAACCATTTCAAGAGCCACTGACCAAAGACTTGGCATAATAGTATGTTGACAGAATTTCTGACAAATAGCAGCTATTACACTTTTCGACTTTGTTGCACTCACACAACAGGGGTTCTCAACCAATGGGCGGTCCACAGGCCTAATCTGGCCTACCAACTGATAACATTTAGTCCACCAATCAGCCCAAACCCAATAAAAGATAGAGAATATATAAGTATATTTGGCCCTCATTGCATGTGTCTTTGAAATGTATTTGACCTACTTTGGCCCGTGGCCAGGCAGATATAGTTGAGTTATTAAAACTGTGATACTGTAAAAGTGTTCAGCTGTAAAATTTGAAAAATACAACAAGTAAATCTTGCATATGCCATGGCTGACTTCAACTGCATAATGGCTACCAAATAGCTGACATTTAACCTATTGGTCTGAAACCTCTGCCATACATGATGACACAAACCCTGGGGTTCTCACCTGAAAGTTGGAAGAAAATACCCCTTAGGGGTTTAACACAGGGAGCATTATGATAAACGTACATTGTGATCAGGCTTGAGAATGAAATGCCTAGCACTTTGAATTGTGTGACCTCAACGACCTTTGACTCCCTCTAAGCACATCCCTTGAAGGTTGACTCACAGATTTCCTAAGGATAGCACCCTCAATTTTTTTAAAAATCATCTTTTTTGCATATAGCAATTGTCATGTGGACAAGCATTATGTCAAACAGCTAAGCTCAAATCACACAGCTGTTATTATGACAAGACGATCTAGTTTTACACAGATCTCTATGGAGTATAAGCATATAGAGGGTACTATACCATTCAATTCACGATCTTTGTAGGCCAATGATTTTTTCTTATTTTTACTGGAGGAATGGTTCTTGCATGTCCCTAGTGTCAAAATTGTGTCACCACTACTTTGCATGCACACACTTGAAAATATGGGGGTCAAAAATAACTCCAGAAGGGTCAATTTTGACCCCGTAGGCCACTGTCAATTATGCACCAATTAGAAAAGAGTCAAATTTGACCCCAGTGATCTGGTCAAAAATTTGACTCAAAATTATGGTTAAAAATAACCCCTTTGGATTAAAATGACTATATTCAGGGTCAAATATATTTTGAAAAATAAACCTTTTGGGGTCAAAAATGACTACATTTAAAAGTCATTTGGTTAATCAGGATGCAAAAAGTTAGTTTAGTTAAAGCCACTATCAGTCATTTTTTTCCAAAATAAAAATGCCCATTTTGTCTCTAAATTGCTAGTATTAGGTCATATCAACGCCTTATATTAATGTTCATTGTGAAAAACAGACACTAAACCATTTTAAAGCGGTCCTGAAGATGCCATTTACGACTGTTTCTACGCCTAAAAAAAGTCGGATCCCGACTTTTATTAGTAAACAAAGCTTAAAAATCGTCATTTCTTGACAAATACAGCGCGTTACGCTTAGCCACTTTCAGGGGTCTTTACTACAACAATTTCCAACACAACAATGCAAAAAAATGCACTTTGATGAAAAATAGGGGGCGCTGTTTGTTTACATTTTGAAAAAATCGCTGATAGTGGCTTTAAACCAAAGTTTTAAATCTGGTTTTGTCCCTGCTTACAGGGGTGGCCGGATACACCTCACTCAGCAATACTGCTGTGTGTGAGGATTTATTGGAGCAAAAGATAATTGACCGGATGCCCTTCCTGACGTCAATCCACAGTTTTTGGTGGTGGGCCTAGCCTTTGGGCAACCACGCCCACCATGCAAGGCAACATGTGCTGGTTGGCCGCAATTAGGTCTCCACAGCTGACGCCCTTGTAGGTAGATCTGCTTTTTCAGGGGTCGCGTGTTTCTGCATCCAGGACGCCGATTTTGGAAAATTAGCTAATTATGGACGCACTGAAATTTAACAATCGGAGGGGGTTTGGGGGTCCTAAAAAGTTCAACTGGATGCAGGTAAACCACACGTCCATGTTACTATGTGGAATTGAAAACCTCACAATTCTACTTCTTACTGGAGATAAATGTGTACTGATTCACAAACCTTAATAATTTAAAAGCGCAAGTTTGTCTCAGCCAACTTCTTTGCCATACCTCCAAATATCCATCACAAGTTATCATTCATAAAACTGCCCTTGATGTTTGCCGATTAGCCAATCAAAAAATTCATCAAAGACATTCAAGATATACTAAGGAGTCTAAAATTCAGCCATGCTAAGGAGTCCAAAATGGCCAACCAGACAGGGTGTTTCCATAAGGCGACACCCTTCTTTCTGACACCCTTATGAATTCGGAAAACCTTAACGGAATAAACCACACGGTTTATGTGGTTTATTCCGTTAAGGTTTCCGAATTCATAAGGGTGTCAGAAAGAAGGGTGTCACCTTATGGAAACACCCGACCGGACATGAAATGAAATGTTGATGTGAAACTTTCCTAAAGGATTTCATCCTTTTAAACTTTCAAAAATGCAAAACCCTGTAATTTGTTTGTAGCGAATGTTTTTCTGTTGATTACTCAAAATGCCCACTAAAGTGAAAACCATTTTTCTTGGCGATGTATTTCCAAGGCATGCCAGGTGTACTATGTTGTGTGTAATGAATGTAGCCTAGGCTAGGCATGCAGAAGTGTAGTATATATACGACGGTCTGTGTGTGAAGCCTGTGTGTATGTTGCCTCAAAATGTTTGAAACTTTGGATGCAAAGGTGAGAAAGGGCAAACTTTGAAATAAAGCAATCTAAGATGGGAAAGAATTTAGTATTGTGCCAACACCCTATGAATTTGGCAGCCTCAACGCCAACGGGATAAACAGCATGTTGAAGGATGTGGTGCCCTAAAATGCCTTGTAGTATATTATTGTTTAGTGAAACTTGTCTTGCGATAAAAGTTAGTCATTCTGTTTGCCATTCTTTCTTTGCTTTGCAGTGTTTCTGTTTGCATTGAGTTCTCTTTTGATTTTTGTCAAATACAGGAGATGAGTGACAAGTCAAGATAATGTCCTTTTTGGATTGAAGGTGAATTAAACTTAAAGGTGTACTCCAACTGCCCATTTATTAGGATATAGCAATAGACTTATACCATGGTTCGAGAAAAACATTGTTACCGTTTAATCACGTTTGGACCCCTTGTTTTCTGGTTTGGACCCCTTGTTTTCAGACTAAAGGTGGGGTTAAGGGGTCCAATTATCTTCCACTGGACCCCTTACTTTTACCATGCAGCGCTACCCCTGCTGCTTTTTCATTCTACCAGGGTAACCTGCTACCCTCCTCATCAGATTTCCTTAGAAACCTGATTGGGGTGACGGTTTAGCTGCCGCAACCTGGCCCTGGGACAGGTAGTACTGCTTACTAGGATACCAGTAGCAGGCCCCTCTAAGGAAACCTGACCTGACTAAGATCTTAATAAAAGAAAATAATCCCAAACATGGTTGATTTCAACCACCTCAGTTGGTCTAAGATGACTATATTAAGGTTATTTGAATTTGACCTGTTTAGGCGTCATTTCATATGATGCTAAACAACAGAAAATGACCCTGTTGATTTCAACCACGACTAGTGTCAAATAAAAGTGACCACGTAAAAAGGTTGATATTTGGAGCCCATCGTTTTAAATATGGGGGTCAAACAGCTGTGACCATGCAAAATTAGTAACTTTGTAATAAAAATGTGGATCATGAATTTTATTATAAACATCATCCTATGGTATTGTTATACTACACATAAAGGTTTACTATATACAACAAAACAAAATATCTGATTCATCTCAAACATGAACAGTTCAGGTGACTATCTTTCAATTTAACTATTTATAATGAACACACACAATCATCAAAAATCACACAAATGTCTGTAACAAGTATAGGTATCCTAAAATATTGTATAACATCTTTTAACCCTAAAATTTCACCGGGAAAATCAGAAAAATAGTAGCTTTCCTCAGACACTACAATTTTGACCACTTCCAGTAAAGTCTGGGATTCAGGGATGAGGTTATTAGTGATCCGGTCATGGACCTTAAAGAACGAAATTGAAGAGAATTTCCTTTTGTTGTATTTCTCAAGAAATGGCACATTATTGCTTTAATCCAGTAGTCACACATCGTTGCTTTGATGTAACTGCCAATGAGAACATTCACCTAAATATTTGTAATATAACCACAATTTATGAAGAGAAATGATGTAAATGAAAACTCAAATATAAAAGATGGGCTGGTGAAGTATATTATGGATAAAATCTCCAGGGAGGTTGGAGAAAATAAATGAGATATATCAAAAATACATTGTTATGGATTTTAATTAATGTGTGATCCTACTTGTACGAAAACACAATCAAAACACGTCCCAGAAAGGTATTTTAATCTACTTTGTAGGATTCACTAGTGACTGTATCCTGCTACAAAAGACATCCGGACTATGTCAAAGACTGGTCTACAAATGCAATTTGAAAGCCTTTTCAACAAAATGAAAACACTTTTTTACAATCCAAAAGTTTTAAGGAAGTGAGCAATGAAGCCATCCACATTGTAGCTCCTCTTCCCCCTTCCCCTCCCCCATGACAGTGTCTGGCTACACCACTGCTAATATTTCACCATATTGTGGATGGCCAAATATTAGCAGTGGTGTTTTTTTTTTTTTTTTTTTTTGGGGGGGGGGGGGGGGGCAAGTAGGAGCTACAATGTAATTGACTGGGATCACATATTTCTTACGAAAACAAATCTTGCAAAGGCGAACACAGTATACTTTTAAAATTGTTAGTCTCAAACAGTCAATAATTGTATTAGCTTATGTCAATTCCAACCAAAGACTTAATCAAGCAACTAACAACAATTGTTATAAAATTTTATTAGTTTTAAAATATTTTCAACTGTTTAAATTGTTAGGGTCAGAATAAAAATATAAAAATCCCTCAGATTGGGTACATTTTTCTTAAAATACATAAAAGTACATCCAAATAATTTAAAGGTGCAACGAGAGATTTCACATATCAGGTTTCCCGAAAAAATCGAAAGTACTGATTTTTGTTCTTATGTGGAAATGCCATGGTAAAGTATGGTAAAGGAATTTGAGGAAGAATTCTGGAGAAGGATGGGGAATGCAATTCTGGGGAAGAATAGACACCCCTTATTCTCTCCACGACTTCATTTGTTTGAGAGGGAAGTTTTGCTAGTGTAAATTTTGCAAGAATCCATGCCATATTTTACATGCCAAACGCCATACCCAAGTAATTTGGCAATGATTGGATATTTGATGTGGATGATGGATGAGGATGATGGATGCGGATGATGGATGGGCTTGATGGATGAGGACGGGGATGAGGAAGATGAGGAATGAGGATGAGATGAGATGAGGAGGAGGAGGATGAGGTGAGGATGAGGATGAGGTGAGATGAGGAGAGGAGGAGGATGCGGATGAGGATGAGGAGGAGGATGAGGAGAGGAGGATGAGGGGGAGGATGAGGAGGAGGATGAGGTGAGGTGAGGATGAGGAGGAGGATGAGGAGGAGGAGGAGGGGAGGATGAGGCGGATGAGGAGAGGAGGAGGAGGATGAGGAGGATGAGGATGAGGAGGATGAGGAGGAATTGGGTGAGGAGGATGAGTGGGAGGATGAGGAGGATGAGGAGGATGCGGAGGATGAGGCTGAGGATGAGGATGAGGGGGATGATGGATGAGGATGAGGATGAGGATGAGGAGGATGAGGATGGGATGAGGATGAGGATGGGATGAGGATGCGGATGAGGATGAGGATGAGGATGAGGATGAGGAGGAGGAGGATGAGGAGGAGAGGAGGAGGGGAGGGAGGAGGATGGAGGAGGAGGATGTTAGGTGGAGAGGAGGAGGAGGATGATGATGATTGATGATGATGATGATTGATGATGCGGATGTGATGATGAATAATGCGGAGGAGGAGGCACCAACTGGCATGGGTATTTCCAAAATAATTCAATAAACAAGGCTCAATAAGACTGAGTTTGACTGTATTCTGCTACAAAAGACATCCGGACTATGTCCGACTGTCTACAAATGCAATTTGAAGCCCTTCTTCAACAAAATGAAGCACTTTTTAAAATCAAAAAGTTTTAAGGAAGGAGCAATGAAGCCCATCCACATTGTAGCTCCTCTTCCCCCTTCCCCTCACCCCATGACAGTGTTGCTACACCACTGCTGAATATTTAACCTATGTGGATGGCCAAATAAGAGTGGTGTAAAACCAGACACTTCTCGGGGGGGGGGGGCGGGGGGGCACACGGGGGGGGGCAAGTAGGAGCGACAATGAATTGACTGGGATCCCATCTACGAAAACAAATTTGCCAAAGGCGAACACAGTTACTTTTAAATTGTTAGTCTCAAACAGTCAATAATTGTATTAGCTTATGTCAAATTCCAAACAAAGACTTAATCAAGCAACTACAACATTGTTATACAAAATTTTATTAAAAAAAAACTGTTAAATTGTTAGGTGTCATGAATAAAAAGTATAAAATTCCTCAGATTGGGTACATTTTTCTCCTTAAATACATAAAAGTACAAATTTCCAAATACTTTTAAAAGGTGCAACGAGAGTCTTTCACATATCAGGTTTCCGAAAAAATCGAAAGTACTGATTTTTGTTCTTATGTAAGCATTTCATATTTTATATCAAAAAGTCAAAATTTCAAAAAACAAAAAAACATCGATTTTTTTTAAAAATTGTGAATTTCTAATTTCGTATAGGATAAATACAACAATTCAGCCTATGTTTTACATAAACAAGTAAATCAAAACACTTTTTTTTTTTTTTTTTTTTTAAAGATATTTCTGTAGCCAAATACCAAGTAGAAATCTATTGAGTGTCTATTCTATATGAAATTATATGTAATAACATCACAATATTTAGGTGTCTCAAAATCTCTCGTTGCACCTTTAAGAACAAAGTAATAAAACAAAATGTAGTTTGATTGAATCTTCTGACAAAACCAATCACAAAAAGTTATTAAATTTCCCTTTTTTACTGCTTGGGCTTAATCATACAGCAGTACTAAGCTTGGGACTTAAAGATTCTCTGTCTCTCAAATTTCACCTCCGGTCCTGCAAACATGGGGTTAATTCTTTTTTTTTATTTTATTCCTTGTACCAGTCACCATCGAGCAAAGCCCCGTTTTTTCACTACAAAACAGCCGCTGAAATTGTTTGCAAGGGCTTTACATATCAACCAAACAGTAAATTAATATTTGTTATTTTTGTAGTTATTCATTTTTATCCATCAAATCATGTTATGATAATCCACATACTGCATTAATAAAAGCCAGAATGCACCATGGCAATGAACTGGAATCCCCATGCTTTGAACCGAAAAACAAATATTAGTCAGACATTTCCAAATTTGCGAGATGCCTTTCCTAAATGGGAAAAAGCATGTATGAAAGTAATTGTGATAGAGTACCATCTAAAATGAGAGGTACGCTTTGATCATCTGCATAACATACAACTTAATCAGGCTTACATTTTGGGAAACACACCTCTCTCCCGACTCGCTTTTGCAGCAAAATTAATTTCAATTATTTTACAATAATTTTTTTCAATAATGTCAAGGTTTGGGGAAATAAGGTACCGGGATGCTCAGCCCATTGTTTATTGACACATTTAGTTTATTCATTTTTCCTATAAGCAATTAAACCCATCTTTTAATTCTATTTTATGAAACACAGGGGTAATTGAATTATAAACCAATTCCAAGACCAAAAAGAAACCGGAAACAAGAACAACGTATGGATTATTTTTGGGCATGGAACTGGTTTTATGATTGCCTGTTAACAATAAGGTTTAAAAAACATGGGTACCAGAACCAACCAAGAGCCCACGATGCCAGGGAGCCATTCACTCGGGCATAACCATCCTTTTTACACGTCCTAAACCCAGTTTACCTGTGGGAAAAATATCTAAAAACAATTTTTTACCCCAAATATTTACTCTTTTTGATTCATTCATATTTTTCAACCATACCTTATGAAACTCAGACACTCGCCTTTTTTCCTTTAAATCTGCCTTTATTGGACCCATTTAAAGCATGTTCTTGTTTGTCACCACAAAACATCTTTTTTTTGTGCTTCATGTGTACAGTATACTTTCAGGAGTGCCCCCGGATTTTTGATATGGCTTCTTTGAATGACCCTCTAACACTGTCAAATTGTTTCTAATCAAATAGGGCAATTCTAGAAATATACTTAACAAGGCGAACTCCATTTTACATGATGCAATAAAAGGTCCTGCCGAATGTCACGATCCCTAAGAAGTGACACTTTAAACTGAAATTACACCAGACCACCCCCCTTAATTCATCTTCGGATCGATAGGGTTAACATTTTTTATCACAGAAATTCCAGGGTTAACATTTTTTGATCATGGACATAAATGGATGATATACTGACAGACCCATTTTATCTCTCCTTTCCGAACTTAATTTGCGGGGACAAAGACGAACTTGTATTTAATGTATGCTTAAAATATGTTCCTTGCCAAATGTTTGTGATTACTAGAATGAAAACTTAAACTATACCAGACCCCCCCTTAATCAGCTTCAGACAATAGGGTATAATTTTTTCACATGGAAATTCCAGGTTTAACATTTCTCACGGACATAAGGATGGCATATGCAGCCCATTTTATAGTCCCCCCCTTCGAAACCCCCCTCTTTTTTGTTTCGCAGAGTCAAACCCAATGAGTGAACACATATATAACATTGAGGTTGAAACTCTGAAATAATAGTCTCTCAAACATTCTCTGATTTAGCATGGTGTTTTTTAAGAGCTGTCATAGTGTCGGTGCAACTTCCGCTGTCACTTGCTCAAACCTCTTTTGAAAATTAGGCTTAACTTGTGAAAGCATTCGATAAATAATTACTTGAAACGTTTCAAAAGTACACCCTCTGCGTTTGCCACTCTTGCAAATATAAGCCATAAGTCCGAAAATTAACAAAAGTGATTTATATCATGAATCACAGACAAGTGTGGTTTTGGAAGTAACGGCTCCCGGGAGGGGGGGGGGCTAGTTTGTTTTCTATACCCATTTTTAAATCTCCTTTTTTGTTTCACTACCTCACCTTTCCAGTGAAACCAGCATAAACATTTTCCACTCTAAAGATAAAAAAAATTAGGGACAGTTAAAATAGGAATTTTTTGGCTGGTGAATTGGCCTGTTTGCTGCCCTTTGGTGATTAACGAGGTATTGACATCATACGAACTACTGTCAATCAATGACAACTGGAGGCGGTGTTTTGTAAAGCTTTAAGCACGAAATCTGTAATTTCAAGCCACATTTGGACCTTAACTTCTCATATTTCTCTAGGTCCTTTTAAAAATACGGACACTGAATCACTTGCAAATTACCTAAACTTCCAGGTTCAGAAAGTTTACCTTTATCCTAAGAATTTTTGGCAAAAATGAATATCTATGCAGAACAAGGCGCAGAATGCCTTTACATGGGGAATGTTCTTCTTCTTATCGTGTCCAAACACAGTGATTCTCAAATATGACCCAGCCAGAGATGGGTACAACGCCTGGCTGCTTCACTGAATTCCACAAGGTCCTTATTTGTGCATTGTTGCTCCAACAGTGGGCAGACCAAGAGATGTTCCATAGTCTGTGGTGCTGTTCCACAACCACAGCTAGTGTCTTGATCTGCTTCCAGGTAGCCCCCACTTCTGCAAGGAAACTTTAGATCGGCCAGTTCTGTTGAGGCATCGCCATTCAGCCCATGAGGAGTCAGCTCCAGGCGGAAGATGCTCACCAGGTTCAATACCAATAGATGTTACTTGGTTGACAGCAAGTCTTTCTTTCCACAATGCGACTCTCTTATACTCCTTAGAGACTGATCCAAGAGGTTGGACTTTGTTTAAGAAACTCTCTCTGGATTTAAGGCAGTTGGCAGCAGGTCTCTGTCTATACATAGGGTGCTTCACATTAGATACTTGGCAGCTACGGTCTTGCATGTTCGCTACACTACGACAGATGCCTGGTGGAGCAATTCCTGCTAGGATGTATAAGTTCTCCATTGGTGTTGGACGAAGACATCCTGTGATAAGCCGGCAGGAGGCATTTAACGCTGAATCAAGCTTCTTGGCATGGGTTGATCTTTCCCATACAGGGCAAGCATACTCTGCAAATGAGTAGCACAGAGCAAGTGCCGTCAATCTTAGGGTATGTGGGCGAGCACCCCACTTTGTGCCAGTGAGTTTGTTCAAGATATTATTGCGTGAACATACTTTACTCTTCGTCTTCTTGATGTGGGTCTTATAAGAGAGAGTGCGGTCCAAGGTAACTCCTAGGTAGACAGGGTTATCACAGTGCTCCAGGGGTGTACCAGACAAGGTTACATTAAGCTGACGTTTGGCTTCACGATTGCATAGATGGAAAGCACATATCTGTGTCTTGGATGGATTTGCACGTAGGTGGTTTTCTTCATAGTAAGGAGTGAGTTCATCCAAAGCTCTGGAGAGTCTCTCTTCAACAAATGTGAAGTCTGCACCTTGTGCACTAATTCCAAGGTCGTCAGCGTAGATAAAATGACAAGTTCCTTCACTCCTAGGTTGGTCGTTGGTATAGATGTTAAACAGAGGTGCAAGCACTCTCCCTTGTGGTAGACCATTCTTGAGCTTACGCCATCGACTCTTCTTCGCTCTTAGCTGAAAAACGAACATCCTGTTTGAAAGCAGTCCTTTGATTAGCTCAGTCAGGTGGATATCCTTGGTGAGTTCCAAAATCTTATGGAGTAGGCATCTGTGATTAACAGTGTCGTAAGCTGCTGATACATCAATGAACACAACTCCGGTTACCAGTCCCTTCTCAAAACCATCCTCTATGGGTTGTGTTAGGTTGAGTACTTGGCTAGTTGTTGATTTGCCTGGCCGGAAACCTGCTTGTTCTGGTATGAGGTGTTCGTCTATCACAGGTGCGATACGGTTGAGCAGGAGACGTTCAAAGAGATTGTAGGTATGGCTGAGGAGTGATATTGGTCTATAGCTCTTGGGATTAGATGGATCTTTCCCAGGCTTTAGGAGTGCCATAACATGTGCTTTCCTCCAGATATGTAAGAAC
>JAMKCH010028332.1:0-17902 GCA_023653785.1 Ophioderma brevispina
CAAGAAGAATTTAAATTTTGGAATCTGGGTTAATTTGACCCCATAAGGACCAAAAGGGGCCAAAATTGACCCAAATAAGGTAAAATCATAGGAATGGTGATATAATGTAAAGTATTTCTTTTCCCCCCTATTGCTGAGATATTCAGAAGAATTTGAATGTTGTAATCAAAAGGGGTCAAAATTGACCTAAATAATGAACCTATAAAAAATCATAGAATGGTGATGTTTTTATCCCATCTTAATTTTAAAATGTAATATAGTAGTTCTTTGCCCCATATACGTTGTAGATTGAAGAAGAATTTGGATGTTGGAATCGGGGGTCAAAATTGACCCCAGAAATGGCTTGGTTAAATAATGACTTAAAATGGGTAAAAACAAGGAAACTCGGATTCCCTTTTAGAGAGGTATAGTAAATCCAAGCGAACGTGATAGGTTTTGACACAGTCCACTATTCTGGAAAGGAGGCATTTTGTGTCCACAGAATCAAGAATATCTCAAGAGGCACCCGATTAATTTACCGTCTAGCCTATATCATCACGCAGGCGCTAACAGTTTATTCAGAAATTTTGCTAGTTGTTGTCTTTTGAATTGGTCTATAAATTATCTTAAAAAACAGTATTCACATTTGCTGCCATAAGACATTTTTTAAATCACAACTTACCCTCATGAATCTTCACTTGCGTCCGATTTGCTCTTGCTGTCAGAATCATCTGCTATTTCAACACAACACTTGCTCAATTTCAATGTCACATTTTCTCTTTATCCCAATAAGAGCTCTCTACATTAATGATGTGTCGCACTGCATTAGTCCAGTCAGAAAATGTAATTTGTTCCACTTCCTCATCAATTGATTTTCTTAATCGCTTCCATACTGAATTGTGTATATGTTACTAGAAACGCAACCATATCAGTTCTTCACCGGGTTCAATTTACAGTGTAGGCAGGCAAAAGTTACATACCCTCTAAAATGAAAGATAGCGGCACGGTTGCTTGGATCAAGGCTGATTCAGAATTGTCAAAATATAATGTTTTTTGTGTAATAATTAAAAGTGTCCAATTAGAGTCTAAAGATTGTCACCTCAAATTGCTTAATTCCTGTTTCAGATGAATCTTATTTGTTTCGTTTTCATGCAGTAAACTTTATGTACAGTCTGCGTGCCATAGGATACCTGTGTATAACACAAATTCCGGATCCGAATTTCATAACAAGTTGTGAAAATTTTCTATATGAAGGACTTCGATTTTGAGCTTAGCATTTCATACAGTGATTATAATATGGACGCATTTTTTATATGCAAAAAACCATTTGTTTGAAAATGCGGGGCGGCCCCCTCCTCGGGAAAATCTCTGATTCACCTTTAACTATGATCCGGCATCCTCACTCGTTTTTTTTCCATTATAGTCCATGTCATTGTGGTCACTAGATTATATTTGTAACTATATATAACTCATGAAACTTCTATGACATATGATCCCCGCAATCTTCGCTCGGTTCATGAATTGTCATGACATGTGATCACTTTCTTGTAATACTATAATAACCATGAACCTTCTATGACACATGATCCCACAATCCTCGCTGATTCGTGAGTTTGGTTGAAATGACAACAAGTGGCCGCATCTAGAAAAAAAAGGTCAAAACCACTTTGCACACATTACATTCTTTTGGCGGTCACGAATTTATATCCAAGATTGATACACACCTTGAACAACGCACCCCATCTTGCTCGACTTGGTATTAAAAGAACAACCACACTGGTAAAATTAAGGCATCATCTCAAATTAATTTCAAGTTTCTCTTTATAAATTTCAAAAATACAACGTTTCAATATTTGTTCATTTATGTTCTTGTCCCCAACCATGCAACACATTGAAAATGTACAAGCAGAGTCTTGATTAGTTTTGACAAGAAAGATATGCACGTGTCGTCAATTCAAATTCCCATAAATGAAATCAACTTAATTATTATGTAATGGCATTTCAAGTTCAGTTTCACGGTTGAGATATTCTCTAATTCATTTTCAACGCTAAAACCTTCACACAAACTCGAAGGATGGTCAATAGTTTGTTAGGGTGAGTAGGTCGTTCGCGCAATGGTATTGATGTTAACCCTTTAGGCCGTCAACAGTCAAAACGAATAATTTGCAAAAGAACCATCTCTCCAGAATTGTATTGAGAAACCTCTTTAAAAAACACATGATCAAAAGCTTTCTCTCAAATCAAAGTATGGAAGATATATTTTTAAGGGGGTACGGTTTTATGGGGTCAAAAATGAAAGGATCAAAACGGGTCAAAAGTATGCCAACCGTGTTGGTCACCTTCCAGGATTAAAAAAGGTATAGTTTTGGCCCTATATGCAGGTTGTAGTTCAAAATTTATGATCAAATAGGTTCAAGGTCACAATCGCGGGTAAATTTCAGATATATCCGTTTTTTTTCGGTATAAAATGTGTCAAATTGTTCGTCTAATGGTACAGGAGCCAAATGGTACTGGTTTAGCGGGGCTATGATATTTCATTGCATAATTGGAAAGCAAAAATGTGACTGGAGGCGATACAGGGTCTATGCGAGGTCACAGTCATAGCACTGCTATTTTTTTACTAGAAGCGTTCAAACAACAAAGATTCTATTTACATTTACTAACTTTAAAAGGCCAATTGAAGGCATTCCTTAAACATCTTGTGAAAGTAAGCATTTCATTGCTGATGCCCGGGGTTCAATTCGTTAATTGACCCAGGTAGTACGCGCTGCGTATTAGAATGTGATTTTTTAGTTAAGCGCTCGCTTCATACTGCGTTTTGTCTACGGGTTCGCCGCGCGCCTGCCAACGTTGCGTCTCGTTTTGCGTATGATTGCTGCGTTCAACGGGTTGTTCGAGTGTTTGTCACTGGGGGGTGGTGGCAGTTCCTTTTCTTGTTGTATTTTAAGCCGTAAAGCATTGCGAAATTGGGTTTAAAGATGACCTTAAATGATAAAGCTGTTTAAGAATGAGAATAAAGGTATGATTTGGGGAACCGTAACTCTCTTTACGACGATTGAACCCGGCGAAACCATTATTTTTTGCGTGGGAACGCCTCCGGCCCGTTCTTCCACTTAAAATAATGGTATCGCCTTGGGGTTCAATCGTCCTTAAATAGAGTACCGGTTCCCAAAACATACCTTTATTCTCTAAATGGTAAAAACCAGTCCGATCAAAATTCGGACCTTCTATAAATGTTACCGACCTTACCCAGATGTCCTTGAAATTAATATGTCCGATTCCATACTAACTACAACTCATAGTTAGGGCAAACTATCTGTTTAACCTTAGGAGTAGCCCAATAAATTAGTACATCATTTAAATCAATTCGAACAATTCTAACTTTTTACCCTGTACAACGTTTCCCCCTTATTTCAAACATGTTCCACAGGTTGATTTTTTGGTAAACTTTTAATATAATATTTTGGACAATTTTCACAGTATATTAACACCAAAATTGTTTTTTTTTTTGCAATTGTTTGGGATCAAATCATAAAATGACTGGCTAATTTGATTGCCCCATCAACTTTACGTGTGTGCAAAGTGGTTTGTGACCATTTTTTCTCTACACGGCCCTCCATTTTGTATTTTAACTTTGTTTTCAACGCCGTGTTCACCAGGTTTCTAACAGATATGTAGTTATAAATATCTTCAACTATTGGCTATGTCCACTCCTCTTTGAGAAATTTGCAGATATACAGTGGGAATTTTTTTTTGACACTCTTTATATAGCATATTGACACAGGATCCTGCAAATCCCTCGCTATTCTTGAGTTTGTCATGACATGTTTATCACTTTATATTGTATTGTCAACTATATAAATGCATGAGACTTATATACACTGATCCGCAATCCTCACACTATTCATGAGTTTGTCGCAATAAATGATCACTCACTTTATTATTTTTATATTTTGCATCATGCCAATATTGGCGTTGAGAGAGTGTGCTTGCTTTATATCTCTGCTGATTCACTGAAAATCAAACAGAAGCAATTCCTCATATACTTGCAATGACAACCACATGGTTTTGTGGATTCATGAAAATCCATGAAGCAGGCCATCCGTTACCACACGACTTGATCCTGCACTTCTCTTCATAAATGAATATCCCAAGCAGCCAAAACTAACATGAGAGAATAGTCAAGAAAAATCACTAAATCCCCCAATATTGTAATTAAAAAATACCCATCTCAAAATATTCTGAAAGTACAGGACGATTATTACCCACATGAGTGTAAACGTAATGAGTGTAAACATGAGCTTTAACTTACAAAACATCATCCCCCCTCGTCATTGCTACCTGTCGCCATGATACAAGTCAGCATACAACCATTAATTCAATAATAAAATTAACCATAAATTGTCAGGGTTACCTCAAATGTTGAAATGTTGTTGAAGAGTCCTATTGACATCGAAATGTAATTTATCATGAACCACTACGTGATTAGTGTACATAAGTTTGCTTGCAATCTCGCAGTCAAAATACTTAATGGTTTATATTAATCGAGTTGTTCTAAATTCATGCATGTCATGCCGTATCACATTCCTCCCATTTCTGCTACTATCGCTCAACGTAGAGTCCACTTTATTGGCCACTGCTGTCGCGCTGAAGACCAGTTACTGATGGAAATATGTTGGGAGACTTCCGCGAATTCCGTGCCCAATAGAGAAGCATCCTTCTTAACTACAATCGATGTAATTAGTAAGGACACTCAAACGAGCTTGAGACCCCTCAGCCATGCGGGTTTGCGGACGCTGGATGATGATGAAGATGATGAGGATAATGATAACGAGATGATGATGACGAGATGATGATGATGATGACGATTATGTATCACTTTCATTTACGTAGCCGATATAATACTCCACTTTTTAATCAACTGTCTTTAATAATATTCAGATGATTTTAATCGCTTGTTCTTTCAAAAGTATCACTGGCAAACTATCATCAAATTCTCAACCATTCCAAAATAATACCAGAATATTTCCTCTTGTTATCGCGATATTTGCATGAACTTGAATCAAACAACCGCTCAGTCCTGTATCGTATGACATTTGATTTTTATTTATAGGCATTGGCGCATGCGCATAATTACTGATGCAAATTATGTACTCGCACACAAACAACAAGAAACACACACACACACTCGCGCGCGCGAGGCGCTCGCGGTAATGACGCTGAATTAACGCATGGCAATTTGCCACATAATTTAATCTCATCGTTATCCGAAAATACAACAATTAAACTATATACATCATGTCCACACATCCTAGCAGCTTTAACCAATGAACGTGATTTTGAAGTATTAGGTCAAATACAAAAGAATACTTTGATTAATCTTCGCTTTCACATCGAAAACTACAACATTTATGACTATGTCAGACACGCATAGACGCTTTGCAGTAAATAACAACAACTTATTTACCGATTCAAATGCACCCAATATAAATTATATTACAATAAACTTCATAACGGCAATCATTACACTCTACTCTATAATTTTGATGTGACATTATCAAAAAATTTTAAAATCTCAAATTAAATTGACAAATTTGGCGAGGGAATTTCTGAGCCTTTTGAAAACCCTTTCCACTCTGCTCATTGTACATGGCTATGCCCTCACACACACGAAACGCGAACACACATTCTTGTTGAATGTACATAAAAAATCTGACACTTAGAGCAGAAATATGGGAAAATCATGACTAGCTGGAAGTGATCTACAAAAAATTATTTAACAAATGTTATTTTTTAACAATAAAAAATTTTTTACTGCAGTCTTGATAGAAAGAGATATCATTACCATTTGGCTGCGTCCCGGCAATAATAAAAAATATTGACTTCACGTTTACCCCCCCCCTTTAGAACCATTTTGAATTTGATACGTGCGCCAAATCACTCAGAGATCATAACTATTTATGCTGAACATTAATCGTCATCAGCGTAGTAGCAGCTTATTCAAAATAATGCCTAAGTCTAACTTGTTGTTTAGGTTTATTATATTTTAGCAGTCAGTTATAAGTCATACAAAGGTCTAAATATAAATTTGCATATATATATATATATATATATATATATATATATATATATAATATATATATATATATATTATATATATATGTCCGCTGCTTCTCGCCGATGGGGTAGACTTTCATTAATAGAGTCCGGCAGCGGGAATCCTGATTTGGCATGGAGATCAAAATCTCTGATAAAAGTATTTTTTCGCTGATATTCTTCTGAAGGGTAAACCATGGAACCAAGGTGGGTGTAAAATTACAACCCTTGGGCACTTTTGAGAAATCCAGATGGCCGCCATTGGGCTGTTAAAACTCTAAAATTGCATTTTACCACAGACAGCCACTCCAAAAATGCAAGGTAATTATATTTTTGTGCTAATTGTGATGTTTTTTTTTTTTTTTTTTTTTTTAAAAAAAATGCAAATGTCTATTTATTAAGTCATTCCCTTGAATAATTAAGTGAAATCCAAGAGGGCCGCCATTTGAAGTATGAAATCACAAAATGGACATTTCATTGAGAGTGCAACCAAAGATACGTTTGACTGTTATTTCCCTTGCCATAAGAATGTTTGGAATTAAAATCGTCTAAATTTTAATTGTCACATTGGCTAAGAAACAGATATTCTCAAGATGGCCGCCGCTGAATGTGTTTTTAAAGGCGCTGATTTTCGTAAAATATTTAACCCTCCATCAATGATAAATGAAGGCAAGAGCATTTCTTACACATTACTCTTAGGGGGTGAGTATTTTTAAAACCTCGGACACTATTAGCCCTAGTAATAACAATGTTTGTGAGTATAAGTACCGGTTGAAAGCAGATATAGTCCGGTGGGAGCCATAGTCCGGGGGCTCCATAACGATAACGGAATAAAGCGGTGAAACAATGTTGCGTAAAGATCAACTGATCGATTGCTCTATTGTTCACCAGTGTTTCCAGACTGTGAGTACGCCGACCTATGGGTTATTCTCACCGTGCTACTAGTTGTCAAATTTGATACGCCAACCAGATCAATAGCACCTATCTTTACATTAATGGTCCATTAATAGTTTCTCATTCTTGTCCTTTTTCTTATTCCGCTTGGATTACTTGTTTTGTTTTCTTCATTTGACATTCCGCTTCTCCATGGCATGAACAGAAGATGAGTCATATTGGCAGAGAGACACAGCCACACCTTTGATCCACATGGTGCCTCAACTCCACATGAGCACTTACCACCCTCCACATGAGCACTTAATCACCTTCAATAATTCATTAGAGCTAAGGGCACATCATTGGGCACTTGCGACTGGCAACAGAGACTGGCCTTCTCGTTTCAGCCATGCTGAGTTGGTACCAGTTCAGATGGATCAGATTCAGAGCTCCCTTCCAGATAGCTACCTGAAGATGTGCACGGGGGTACATTTTCCTTGAAGGCTTCATTGGTGGGTGGCGCGAACTAGTTTAGGTGGCAGAGCTGAACTTCGAGCTACTTTAGATGTCCTTGATGACGTTCTGTCTTGCTTCCTCCTGAACAGCGACTGATAGCCAGATTGTGCCCATATCAATGCCAGAAGGAGGGATGTTGACTTGCCCTCATGGACATCACCTTGAGACGATCAAGTACACCCAGCAGGTTTCTGACACTGTTGACCTCGGAACACTTTCAAGGCTCAGCCTTGCCAATGCCGTATAAGGGTGCTACGGTGTCACACCACTCATACCGTGGGCAGCCAGTAGTCTGGCATGATCTCAAGGTGTTTTTGTACGGTTCAATTGATATCAATCAAGAAGTGCCCCTGCACAGGTTATGTCATCATGACATGCCCTGAAATATCGCCTTGATAAGAGAAGTGTAGCGACACAAACGGCGGAGTGAGTGGCTTACCATTCCGGGTCCTGCCCTCCGGTCTGTCGACCGCTCCACGGACCTTCACAAGGGTCGTGAAGTTGGTAGCGGAGTTCATCTTCGTCGACTTAGACGACTGGCTACTGGTGGCATCCTCCTCGCAGAGGCTCCAGACCTTTATAGAGGAGGTCCTAGACCTGAGAAAGTCACTCGGTTTTCATCAACCTCGACAAGTCAATCCGCTCACTCTCCCAGAGCCCCCAGTTTCGGAGCGAGACTGTATGTTCTTGCAAAGGTGAGGCCCTTCTGCGGAAAGAGTAGCCTCGGTCCTGGCGTGTGCCCGAGCAATCTTGGAGAGCAGCCAGCCAGGCTATGGCTTCGGTTTCTGGGACTTCTGGCCATCCTCATTGGGATGGTTCCCTACGCATGGGGGTAATCCAGATCCACAAGCTCAGGTACTTCCGACCCTGATACCACCCAATGTCCCTCCGGAGTCCAGTGCCCCTGAAGCTGGTTCCCGACCTCAGTTGGTGATCACATCCAACGCAAATTGGAGGTGGGGCGCCTCCTTCAGGAAACTAACAACCTCCGTGACGCTGACGAAAGATGCGTCGGTGTGGGGCCACGATGGTCCACAAATTGTATGTGGGGCCGTTTGTTCGCCCCATGCCAGCTCGCTATCATATCAATGTGCTCGAGCTGTGGGCAATCTTCCTGGCCCTGAACTGGATCGCCTGACCCAGGGGAAGGTGATCCTGGTCCTAATTTGACAACATGACGTAGTGGCCTACCTCGGGGGGGGGGGGGGGGAGGGGAGCAAGGACCACAGTCTCTGCAAGGAAGGAGTCAGGCTCCTAGAGTGGTGCAGCAACGGGACATTGCCTTAAATATTAGCATCACATGTACAGGGGTGGAGAAGGTCCTAGCAGACGTCCTCCCCCGGAAGGGCACCACAATGCCAGGCTCCAATCGGAGGTAAGGGGTCCGTCATTGGAATGGGCATCCTCCTGCCGGTCCAAATTTTCAGAGGCTACAGGCGTGCCCACGTTGACCTATTCGCCTCCACTTGGAATCACCATCTGCCGGCTTACTACTCATGACGTCACGATCCCAGAGCCGTGGGTCAGGACGATGGTGGATCAGTGCCTATGTATCCCCTCCCCCTCCCATTGCGATGATACCGCGAGTCCTCGAGAAGGTAGCTCGGTCCGCAATTGCCCGGTTCTGTTGATTGCCCCATGTGGCCGGCTCAGCTGGTGGGTCCCACGGCTTCTAGAAATGCTAGTGGGGGACTAGTGGCTGCTGGTAGCGATCCGTCCAGCCGATGCTCCGTCCCCGGAGCGTACCATCCGCGCTCTCAACTTGACTGTCTGGCGCATTTCAGCCAACAATACACTCAGGCGTGACTTTCTGAACAGGCTGCCGCGCTCGTTGCTTAGGCAAGGAGGAAGTCAACTAGATCAATCTTATGATTCTCGACTCTGCTGGGTCTATAAGATGGTGCGCCAATCGGAGCATTGATCTGCTGTCGCGTCTGTAGGGCAGATCGGGGAATTCCTACGGGAATTTCCCTTGAGAGTTTGGGCGTCCAAACAGTCAGTGCCTACCGCAGCGCGATTGGGGCGCTCCATCTGGGGCTTCAGAGACAGCACAGTAGTCTCTAATCGCCCAATCCTCATGGACTCTGCGAAGGGCGTGTTTCGGTTCGTCCCCCCGGTTCGTTCACTCTTCAGGAGTGGATCTGCCTCTGGTGCTTCCATTCTTAGAGGAATTCGAACCACTGGAGAGGGCAAGTCTCCTGGACTAGGAAGACCTTTCTGGTGCAGTCTCTTTTCGGGCGATGGGGTTTCCGAAACATACCTTGTCCTTGACGAGGCTCCCCTGCGGGTTGTCGAAAGACGCGTGTCCATCCCCCCACGTAGAACATACTCGTCTTTCACACAGTGCCCAGTGTTTCTTCTCTTCTTCTCCCAGACCTGGCCTTGGCTGCGGGACGGTCGAAGAATGGTACCTCAAGCATCTTGAAGTGCTCTCTCTCCTGAGACATCACAGCTTTTCATCTAAACACCCCCAACCCCTATGTCCAGTGGCGAAGGACACAGCCGCTGGGTTGCCTCAGCCATCCGTAGCGCACACCAAACTACACAATCATTCGTCGGCTCTCGGGTTAGGTAACAACTACAAAAATGCATTTTCTTTGCCCCCCGTCGGTACAAACTGCATATTTATGTTTTTATGGCACACGGCGCATCTTGGATTTCTAATTGCCTAAGGGTGACAATTTTACATCCATCTTAATTATATAGTATAAACCTTTTATTCGATATATATCAGATGAAAAATTCATCAAAAGTGTATTTTGGGTTGATCTCTCGGTGAAAAGTGCATTTTCGGGTTTTTTTTCTCTGCTTAAATGGGCGGCCACTTGGATTTTCCCAATTAAAAAGCGTGCCTTCCAGATACATTATAATTTACATTTCCTACCTCAAACATGAATGATTATTAAAACAAAAACACATTACCGAAGCATTTTGGAGGCAATTTTGGGGTTTTTACAGTGAAATTGCGGCCATCTTGGATTCCACATTGCCCAAGGGTGGCACTTTTAAAACCCAACCCAAACCTGGATTCCCTTATATACCTTTCAAAGAGATATAATCAGCTGAGAACAAAACCTTATCAGAGATTTTCATCTACCTCTCCTCCTCCGCTGCTGGCCTATCAACAGGGAAGTCATTATCATCGTCCTGCAGGCGAACATAGGCGCTCAAAACTAACTGCCCCAACATTATGGCATATCATCAGCATAAAGCCAAACCGCTTAGTCGTATTGTTTTACTTAGGCGTTATAGCCCTTACCCTGTCCACGAGTTGGAAGGGGGTCAGTGAATGCATGTTAAGTAGGTTCCTTAATAATTTGACAGATATATTGAATTACAAGATTATATATATATATCTATATTATATATAGATATATATAAGGATTATATATCTATATATATATAAATCCGTCAATGGTATTTTAGGGGACCGTTTTGAATAATTCATTAGGCTTTATAATGACTCTTATAGTTTCTTTAAATTAATTAATATTATATCCTTTGGTTATTCTAGTGGATTACCCTCATTTGCATAAATATGCATATCCTTTGACGGAATAACCGCAATTCTAAAGGAAACGTTAGGGAGACATTAAATGTCTCCCTTAAGTATTCATTAGTACATAACAAAGATCATTGTCTCCCAAAGGTTAGTATTAATGTTATTATTATATAGATATATATATATATATATATATATATAATAATATCTATATATATATTATATATATATATAGATATATATATATATCACTATACCTACCTTAATATTACCAACTGATCTTTTGTTATGTACTCATTAATACGTAAGGGATCCCCATTTGACTTTCTCCCTAACGTATCCTTTAGAATATTCAGATTCATTCCTCCAAAGGATATGAATATTAATTTATGCAAATTAAGGGTAATCCACTAGAAAATAACAAAAGGATATGAATATTAATTATTTAATAACTATAAACATCTTCTATTATAAGCTAATGAATTATTAAACTGTCCCTAAACCGTAAATCGCGTCTACAAGCACCGTGCTTATAAGCGAACGATTTCGCAAAACCGGACAAAGAGAAATATTTGACTAGCGCCCCTAATATCTTCTGCAGCTAGGAACAACTTGGCAGTGTAAATATGCTCCAAATCGTTACTATTGAGCAAACTCATTCCTGCAAACCCCAGCCCTGAACCACGTACAATTAAATGGCATAGCTTTGTATTCTAACAGCTGTTTTAGCCACGGCCTTAGTTCGCTGTAGATGCCCGTAATAGGATTGTTTACCTCCCGGTCCTAAACTACCACAGAGCAAAGGACCCATGTTATGCCACAATGAATTGTTTTAATTTTCCTTGTGATTTGTTTGGACCGCTTGCCGGGACAAGGGGGTGAACGCAGTCAAAACCATCTTCCGTGCTGGCGCTGACATTTTTGAATATTGCACGGAATAATTTATCAGTTTGGGTGCTTGTATACAACATATGTCAATTCGATACAAACATCCCCGCCAAAATATCAGTTGTAGTATGTTGGGTGCTATTGGTGGTTACATTTTTGTCTCTACCCATGGCCACACATACGAATGAAATGACACATCATTCTTCTTGATTTAAAATAAACCGCCTCAATGAATAATCTTTTTCATCACCTAAGCGCGCTTGCATTATGAGAACAAAGAGTACTTGAACACAATGATCCAGGTACACCTATTATTACACAACCTGGCCCCCTCTAACACATACATAATTTGTATCACTAGCGATTAAGTGTATATGCAAAGCGTTAAGCGGCACCCACAGTATGTGAAGAAGCGGAGCAGCCATTGCTTTCTATTGTTTGGTACTCTAGGTTTTCTTTGTGGTCGTAAAACATGCGAGAGACGGTGAATTTCTAAGATTACGTAACGTTTTGCCTCTCTATCTATCTAAAACCTCTTTATAATGGGGCCGGTGTGTTGATGGTTTGAGATTTGTTGGCTTTTTTTCTACAATTGGAATTTTGGGTCTTAAAAATGTAGATAATAGTCACCTAGGATCCAAATCAAATTGTTTTGTACCATTTTTTTATCCCTTTCCGTTTGGCGGCCATCTTGGTTTTCACAATGGCTGCCATTTTCAAACTAATATTTTGCTCTATATTCTGTATTTCTGAGCAATATAGAAGACTCAAATTGGTGGGCATACAATGTTTGTGATGTCCATGAACACAACTACACATCCAGAAGGTTGCAGATAGTTTCCTTCGGGAGGTCATCTTGAATTTCATAATGGCCGCCATTTTCACATATTTTGCTCTCTCTGAACTTCTGATCAACATAGAATGCTCAAGCTGGTGGCAAAACCTGTTTGTGATGTCAATGAATGCAAATATTACAAACCAAAAAAATCACAGATTGTTAACTTCAGGCGGCATCTTGATTTCAAAATTGGCCGCCATTTTTTACATATTATATTTCGCCCTATATCTGACTTCTGAGCAACATGGCATGGAAATCTCCAATTGGTGACAACACCCATGTTTGTGATGTCCAGAGCCATATATTATATTACATCCAGAAAGTTGGCCAGTTTTTTTCCTCTGGCGGCCATCTTGAATTTCAAAAGGGATGCCAGTTTTAAATAAACGTATACTTTGCTCAATATCTGGATTTCTGGGCAACCTAGAAGGCTCCATTTGGTGCAATACCCTCATTTTTGTGATGGGAAGGAAAAAAATATTACATCCAGAGAGTCGCCGATTGTTTCCTTCTGACAACCATCTTTAATTTCAAAAATGCCACTATTTTTTACATATATAACCTGTGCTCGATATCTGGCCTTATGAACAAATAGCTAAAATCTCCTTCCTAATCGATTCAGAATAATCCTATTGGTCACCAGAACCACTTAAATCATGAATCCGTGAGAGCCATAGCTCTGGTTGTTTTAATAAGTTTGTGTTTAGGTTTCATGTTATTGCTGTCCATAATGTTCCAGTGCAATTTCCAGTATTGAAACCGATATCCTAACTTCTATCTCTAGCGGCCGCAGCCGAGATTGTGTTCACCATGTAGCGTCAAATGTCCATGTCCGTCATTAAGTTGGGAATTCACATGGATTCCTGTGCATGTCTCGACAATCACATCAAGTAGTTAAAGGGGCGACAACCCCATTTTGGGGCATGGTAACCTCCAACATTGTGATGTCCGAGACTACTGACATCGCATGATAACAGTGACCGGTAAATCGTGCTCGGCGTTGGGGCACAGAAGATGAGATTGGAGGGATTATCTCCACTTTTGTGGCTTTGGTTATGTGCTCACACCAGGATTGTTTTTTTGTACTCGCATACGAAGCCTAGTGTAGGTGCCATCCCAGTTTATCCTGTATCTCTTTCTTCATAGTCAATCCAGATCCATATACAGGATACTCTCTTCACAGGCTCTCTTGTACTGTCAGCTGGTGTTGATGGGAGATAACCATATGCCATAGGTGGGTAGTTAATTGCGGCCTTACAAACTTGTCCTTTGCAGGACAGAAAGTCTGTCTTGCTGTCAGCAAAATAGGACCCCAGGTACTTTAGGTCCCTAGCTCTTGGGTTTGGGTACCGTCTTTAGTGCAGAGGGTTGATGAGTATCTTCCTCATTAAATGTCATATATTCCGTCTTCTTTGCATTTAGATTTAGGAGGCCGACTTTGTCTGCAGCATTCTCAATTAATGTTAGTAGATCTTGTGCACCACATATCGGATCGGCTGTTAGAGCTAGCTCATCTGCATAGTCAAGGCCTGTGAGATGCTGACTTTGGTGACGTCTAAACGCTTTGTTTGATGGTTAGTCCCTTGTCATTCATGATGTCAAGACTATCTGAGGATGTAATCACCACGATTACAAAGATCAGAGATAGGGAGCAAGAGTAACTCCTTGGAGTTTCCGCAGGTTGTTAGGACTCCTTTGTGGGCCCCCCTTGTCTCACAAAGCTAGATGGGTTATCATACATGATGGCAATTGCTTTTGACAGTCTCGTCTGGGAAAACATAGTTGGTAAGATATGCAGCATTACATCTCTGTTGACACTGTCCAAAGCCTTGGAAAAGTCTACTAACACAATTGAGCCCTTTCCTTTGAAATTCTCAACTCTTCTATGAACCTTCTGAGGCAAGTACTGAGGTAGTGTTGATCTGCCTTTACGACACCATTCTGGTTTCGTCTGAGAATGGGAATCTATGGGAGAAACGATTCTATTGAGCAGCATTAGTTGTAAGATCTAAAGGGCCCAGTGTTGACATGTGAATCCTATCTAGTTTTGGGGTTGTTGGAGTTCACCTGTCTTTGTAGAGGAGTATGAACATGTTATATAATAAAGCAGCTGGTTTGTTCCCATGTTATGTGTCATTAGAAAATTCCAACAGTTGATCATGAAAAAGTGGAATCTTCCAGATTACTGCAGGGAATGTTGGGCCAAGACCATGCGTCTTGGTGTTGTTCAGTTTATTCAGCCAGATTCAGAAGCTCCTCCATAGTGAGAGGTCCAGTCTTGATAGAAAGGGCGTCTGCTAATCTTGAATTGAATAAAGGTCATCAAGGTTCGTGTGATTCCGATTGGTGTTTGCCAAGTATAGAACTTAAGTGATGAACCATGTGTTAAGGCACTCTTCAGTGTTTTCAATTTTGATTATTATAGATGGGGTAGCTTTCTTATCATTCATCCTCCCCTCATGCCCCCCAGGCAGTACATTCCTTGTATTTGATAGTAGGGTGTCATGCTTCAGCATTGGATTTAACATGCTCCTCAAGGACCAGCGGCATCAAGGTTCTGCTTGACTTCTGGTAGATTTTAGTATGATGCTTCTTGGCTACAGACTCAGTTTTTCTGCTGCTTTCTTATAGGTAGTATCTCCAGTGCAATTTTTATATTTTATATAATCTTCGAGGCTCATCAAGAAGAGGTTGAAATCTGTTATGTACTGCTACAAGTATACTGGCTACAGAGCTTGTTACTCCACTACCTCTCTCCAATCAATTGTTTTCATGGGATATCTGGGAGGGGTTTACCGACAGTTAAACTTAGCCTGCTCCTGCAAGAGACAATTCTAATGATCAACTTAAACAGCTGCAAAAGTATTGTAGGTCTCTTGAGTTCTTAATGCTGTTAATCCACATATCTCTGACCAGAATGTAGTGCAGCTGGACAAGTTCTCTCCTTTGGGCACGGTAATGTCCACAGTCTTCCTGCTGGATTTGGATTTTGTTGTCAGTGGCAACAATGCTAAACCGTCACAATCCCCATCACACACCCCACCCCATCCTCCCAGGCCCCAAGTCCAGCACCACAATCTCCAGGGATTCACACAAGATTATGAGCTGGAACTGCAAACCGGTGGCAGAGGACAGTCCCATGGTAAAAGTGAGAGCCATTTTCATCCTTGTGGGGGGGGGGTAGCAACAGCAAATTACGGTATATATTAAAAATGGCATCCATTTTGAAATTCAAGATGCCACCGAGAAAACAATCTATGACTTTCTGAATTTAATAATTGCGTTCCTTGACATCCCCAATGATTGTTACCAAATGGGGCCCATTTATGTTGGCCCAGAAGTCCAGATATTGGGCGAAGTATAATTAATTTTTTTTTTAAAAAAAAAAAAAAATGGCGGCCATTTGTAAATTCAAGATGCCGCCGAGGAAACAATCTGTGACTTTCGGTTGTATTTTGTGTTCCTTGACATCACAAACATGGGTATTGCCTCCAACTTGAGCTCTATGTTGCGCAGAAGTCCAATTAGAGCAAATATGTTTGGAAAGGCGGCCATTTTTGAAATCCAAGATGGCCGCCAAACGGAAGGATAAAACATTGGTAACAATTTGATTTGGATTCCTGGGACCATTATCTACATGTTAAGACCAAATTCCAATGGTAGGCAAAAAAGCCACAATGACACACTATCCTTACTAAACACGCCCCCCCGAGCATGAATATATAAGCCGACCTAAACATCCTATAGATAATATCTTATCGTCCTCTATCACACGGGCTTGATACTCATCGACAATGAACGCGGCCGTGTTGGTAATACGGAGGTCTCCGGTTCGAGTCCTCCAATCGCCGTTTTTTACATTAACGTTGCGCTGGTCTCTCCAGGGAAAGATTAACAATATACATCCCCATGACCCAGCGTTCTCGGAATAGAGATAGGCTCGATGCCATGTGTGCGTCTGGCCAGTGAAGGGGGCCGCTCGTACATTTATTAGAATGTGTGGCGCAATGGGGGGGGGGGGGCATGATGGTATGACATGTGCAATCCTAAGTGCATGAATATCTCATCAAATAATGGAATTCCCAAATAACTTCCAAGGCCCTTGGGTTGTTTGTTAAAGGCAGGCTGAAGATTTCAATGTAGGGTACATGTCTTGAACTGTTTTGATGTTGCCCATAATTGTGTTGTGCTCCTGTGCTTTGGAGAAATGTTGTTGTTGATGAAGGATTCTGGTGGTGATAGATGCATTACCCATACGGGAATTCATCTCTCACCTACTGATTTGCGATTTTTTAATCATCATCATCATTATAATACGGTCCGATCCGGCCTATACACGTATTTTTCGAAAAATGAAAAATAAAATCTATTAGACTTTCGAATACCATTAGTGCCTAAAATTATTATTATAGGAAGATAAAGAGGAAGGAAAAAAATCATACGCCCCGGGTGGGGGTAGAACGATCGCATGGTCACGGGCGAGAACTCTAATCCCCCTGCACCAGAACACGGATCTTGTTTGTAGATGTTGGAGAATTAATGGTTAAACCTTACCTAAGTACAAAAAAACGTCCAACAACATTCTAAATCTAGCCTTTTGCGTAGCGATATGATTCGATTTGTAAAAATCAAACAATTACTACTAACTTACTTCCAAATCGTTCAAATTTGGTATTTATTTGAGAGAAAGATTGTTTGGGTGACTTTCCCGAGCATTCCGAATGCTTCCGTAGCCGGTAAATGGGATAATGGTGGGATTTAATAACAATAAGGCGGCAAACGGATGGGTCCTTTGAAACTATAGTAGGATTTTTATTCGTGTCCAGTGTCATTAAAAAGTTGTTGGTGCGTGTCCGAAGATTTCCTTCGTTTCTGAGAGGTTTGTTAGACTCTACACAATCAAGTACAATAGAAATTCGATATCACGACGCGGAAAAGATTAAGGCCATAATTAAAAAATTCCTTTTCTCACGAAGAAAATATTACACGGCAAATGCATTGAATGAATTCCAACACTGACTCTGAAGCATTCCCATAAAAGAAATGATACGACTCTGTAATATTACTCACCAAAGTTCTTTTACGTCACTAAGGAATATTAAAAATCTGATACGTTTTACATTATTCGTCTTGTTCCAGATATATTATTTGGCAGCTTGGTCGCAATCATTTAAGTACTTTGATGTTTTGTTACTCAAAACATACTAATA
>JAMKCH010028333.1:0-30272 GCA_023653785.1 Ophioderma brevispina
TTTCTAAAAAAAAGCAAACTTGATCGGTTGGAATGACTAAGTTATAAATGTAATATTTTGCTGGTAGAGATATTATATACAGTTAGTGTTTAGCATACACTACTTGAAATGTAATGATTTAATTTGTATTTTGCAATTAACCTGTTTCTCAGTGGTAATTAAGCAATACACATGTAAGAATGACAGTAAACCCCAAGTTCTAGTCTGTTCTTTTCTTGATTTTTTTTTATCATATGTTCTTGCTAACTCATGTTTTTATTTGCCTTTTCAGATACCTATGAATGCGCATCAAATCCTTGCCAAAATAACGGTACATGCGAAGACCTTCCAGGTGGCTATCAATGTACATGCCCTACGGGAACGCTGGGAGTGAACTGCCAAATAGGTAGACGTACAAGCTTCCTATCACCATGGTTACCATCGGCATTCTAAAAGAAACTTGTTGCATGTATCTGGAGCTGGTTGTAATCTACAAACTTAGAAGATGCTCGTGGGCTGCATGCAGATGGACTACAAATCTTTGGGTGGCATCAATCCTGCATGTATCCAGACACTATGAGCTCATAAAATCTCAATTCCCTTGGCACAGTTCAGTAGCTTTCATTCACCAATGTATTTAGAAAATATACCTCCTGGTTTTTGGGTATGATATATGATACCCAGACCTCACAAGGTTAGTTCATGTCAATGCATGTACAAGTACAACCCACTGAACTGTGTCCTTGGTGGATGAGCATAGTGTAACTCTTAGTGGTAAAGGCTGCACATGTGATTGAGCTGTGGATATTTTGGGCTGCATCGATCCTGCACTTATCAAGACCTGGGTTACGCCTGTCTTTACAAAATGGTGAAGGCTGCACATGATAAACCTGTGTATCATTTCTTCAACATCCTTGGTAATAGGGTGCACGCATGCTACATAAAGGAATCCTCTATTGTATAAGCACAATGTATAACATTGATAAATGGCGTATGCAAGTTTAAACGGTACACTATTTCTTTTATCTTTTTTCTTTTAACAAACTTTGAAAGTGTGATGTAATAGGTGAGAAAATTGCTCATGAAGCGCCCATCCATGAGCAATTTTCTCACCCATTATATCACACTTTCAGAGTTTATTGAAAGAAAAAAGGTCCATTTGTGCACGATGGATAGCCCTGGTTTAAATCTAAGTTTAAAGAGATTCTGTATAGGATATAACACATAAGTCATTTTGGGAAGCCATCTCAAAACTCACTGACCTAGAGCTAGGCCTGTTTAATCTGGAATTGACTTCATTCTTGAGAGTGGGTTCATGGTACTGATATTAAACCAGCATTTGTCTTCTTTTTCTTGCCAAACTTTGTCTTATTCTTGTGTTTCTAATAATTGGATGGTCTGTTGCATTATGGTACTCCTGCATGTACATTGCACAAAGGGCTCCTTGGTGTAGTAGTACTAGTAGTAGTAAATCCAAAGTTTTAAATCTGGTTTTGTCCCCGTAAACGGGGTGGCCGGAATCACCTCACACTGGCAGCAACTGCCCTTACTCCTTCCTTCCACTTCCCTCGATTCAAGCATCCTCCATCCTCAACCCAACCCTCCTATCTCGTTCCCTCCCCTTGCTCTTCCATGTCTTCTTGGACTTCCCCTCCTCCGCGAACCTCCCACTCAACTCCAGGCCTTTCTTTAAGGCATGCTTGTCATTCTTCCTCAACACATGCCCATACACCTACAACATTTTTTGTTCGCCTCGCCAACCAGTCCCTCGCCTCTTCCAAACCCAACATCCTGCATCAAAATCCTCCATCTTCATCCTATCCATCAAATTCACCCCACACATCACTATTATCATTATTGCTCTGTCCTCCTCAGAACTCCCCACTCTCATTTTTCGCTCATACACGCACGCTCGGTCCCATCCGCATCACTGTCTCACACACTCGTATACACCATTCCTTTCATCTTCAAGGGATCATCTTTCCCTTGCAACAACTCCCCCACTGGGTGATTGCTTACAAAATACCTTTGGAAAATGGGGGGGACTGACTTTTGTCATTTGTTTTTTTGTTTGCGCATATTTTTCATTGTCACCTTGTGTGATGTACTCGACTGTGATCTGTTATATACCACAATATATCTGTACTACTCTAATGTTGACTGCCATGTGCCGTATTGTAGGTTGTCAACATTTCATCTCTGTCACGTTTCCTGTCCATCACTGTTGACAACAATTTATCCAATGGCGTCAACACCTCCTCCATTATCATCAGTTTCCTTCCATCGTCAACAGTTCCGCCATCGGTTCCTCCATTGTCAACAGTAGTTTCCCCCATCAACGGATCTTCCCATCAGTTTTCTCCACAATAGTTCCTCCGTCGGTTCCTCCATTGTCACCAATTCTTCCATCAGTTCCTCCATAACTGTTCTTACCATCAGTTTCTTTCTCCATCGTCAACAATTCCTCCATCAGTTCCTCCATGTCAACAGCAAGTCCTCTTTGCCGTTCTCATCAAAAAAAAAAAAAAAAAAAGTTGCAACATCTCGTATTGTCAACCACTCAGTTTGAACTGAAGACCCCATTATTGGTATGTTTGCCATTGTAATTTGTTTACTTGTGTGCAATTCTTTTAATTTTAAACCCTTTCTTCATTGTTAAATAAATATATCTTGAGATTAAAACACGCAAATTGCATGAAACAAACAGCATTGAAAAGCATAAGACTGGTGCCCTTGACGCTGATGTAAGCATCATGTCACACAGTATTTTTTCTAATTGGCAAAGAGGGAACTTTTTGCTTGCACAATTTTTTGTTTGACAGGCTGGTACTTTAATTCCAAAATTTCATTTGATCTGCTCCTAGCTAGCTTTAACAAGAGGGTATTCGTTAATTACAAGAGCCCAAATTTTACTGTCCATATATTAAATGTAACATACTATTTATCCTTGTAGCATCAAAATGGGGTAAAAAAAGTTTTGGCCAATATATTTGTTAAATGCAAATGAGAAAATACAAGTTCTAATGATAAAAAATCCCAAGTTTGTTTGTTAATTCTGGGGATTGGGTAGTGCCCAATTCAGATGTATGCATTTGTACTATACTTTGTTTTAGTCTCGTAAGTGATCGTGATGTCCGCTACATTTTAAGTTGCCCTACTTAAAGCTTGTGTCTTATCCTTGGAGTCATATTATTGATAATCTTTCCGAACAAAGGTGGCATAATTGAAACCTATACTTCTGCCAGAAATTGTTTCAATTTTATTTACACAGTGGGTGCCGAGCAGGACGTGCGTAACGGAAGGGAATGCCGATTGGCTTGTTTGAGTATGTTGGCCTCCCCATTGGTTTAATCGCACATGAGGCTACCCATAGTCTCCGCCCCTTTTATGCTGATTGGGATGCGCACTTTAGCAGACCTCTGAACAATTCTGGCATCAACTTTGCGCAACCTGCCCATATGTCACCTCTAACTTGAGGCTAAACAGGTCATTTGGAAAGCATCTCAAAACCACTGACTTACGCGTTTTACACTATACATACAGACCAAGTTATCCGTTTTAATCAGGGAAACGAAAAAATTCACGGAATCGGCAATTTGTAAAACGGAAAATGGAAATGTGCGCCATACTCCAAATAGTTTCAATATTTTACAAATATTGTAAAAAATCTGGCAATTACGATGTCAAAATCAAACCAATGTGTTATTACCATGTAACAATTTTTAAACAATGGTGATAGTTTATTTACCAATTCTGTGAATTATTTCTACAATCCCGATGACCCGTGACCGATAAAAATCATACAACTTCTTTTCTAACATTACAACACTGCACTACCAGAATCAGAACTTACAGCTAAAAATAGAAACATTTTTTTTTTGTTTTTGGCACCAAGTCACTGCGCAAGCGCCATGGCCCGGTTGTCACACGAATAATTAATTTCTAGGTCCCCCAGGGCAGTGACAACCCCTGGCATTGAGGAAAAGCACACATGGTCGCCGGGTCATTGCCTGCGGCTGTGGCATCGCATGCTTTGAGAGGCAATGTTATTTTGATCAATGAATGACACCACTCACAATGTAGAACGAAAAAGCGAAAACGCAAAACTTGGGTTTGACTTTATTGCTAAAATATAGAGCAACTTAGCAGAAGCAGAAAACCTTTTTTGAGAAAATTAATTTGAGCTGCACAAAACAATTTCTTATGTTTTGGAATTTCATGGGTTCGTGGAGGCCTACTTTGTTGATCACTCATGACTAGTACTGATAATCTCTCCCAGGTCCGTTAGACTGTAATAGGGTCATTTTTTGGTTGATTTTTCATGTTTAAAAAAATTCGTGAAAATTGTGTTTTGTAAAACTAATCCAACACGGATTTTGACTTTTGTAAAACGGTAAACTTTGGTCTTTACATATACATAATCGACAGTTTAAAGATTTATCAAGATGGAAGCCATCTCAGAAGCCACTGACTATACAGAATTTACCCGGGTGGGAAAGGTAACATTTATGGTATAAACAATGGTCATACCTGCTGTTCAATTCCACAACTACTGTGATGCACTTAAACAACAGTACCCCTGCGATGATATTTAGTAACATTAGTTATAGCAGAATAATATGCTGAATTGTCACATACCGGTTTCATTATTATTTATGGTTTACCTTGCTATCTACAATGCAAATGAATACAAACCAAAGGCAATCCTTATGATCAATATATTAATCCATTTTGGTTTTGTTATAAACATTTTATTTTGTAACAAACTGATGCTTGCAAAATAATTTTAAATGTTTCGGCTTTTTTGTTCATATAATAAAGAGTAATACATGTCTCTTTTGAAAATCATTAGGCTATAGGTACATAAAGAAGGGATATTTTCCATGTAAAGGAACATTTTTTCATGTAATAGCAAATTTTTGTAAGAAGAAAAACTCTTTGTTGTAAAGAAGGAAATTCTTTTCATGTGAAGAAGCAAAATTCTTTTTCATGAAGAGAATGAAAATTTTTCAAGTAAATAAGGACTTTATGTAAAGACGGACAATTCATGTGAATTTGTAAAAAAATTGATTTTTTTTCCCTTGTAAAGAGGCAACTGTGTGTACTTGTGGATTGTCACCATTGTGTTTTCTTACTACAGGCATAGTATGAATTTTTTACTTAGTTCATCACCTAGTAGTAGTAGTAGTAGTAGTAGTAAATCCAAAGTTTTAAATCCAGTTTTGTCCCCTTGAACGAGGGTGGCCGGATTCACCTCACACTCGCAGCAACCGCCCTTACTCCCTCCTTCCACTTCACCCGATTCAATGCATCCTCCATCCTCAAACCAACCGTCCTACTCTCCTCCTCCACTTGCTTCTTCCAAGTCTTCTTTGAACGTCCTCTCCTCCTCAAACCTCCCACCTCAAACTCAAAAGCCCTTCTTGTAAAGAGGCAACTCCACCTAATGGGCAAATATTATTCAGCTTTTGTTTATCCGCGTGTGAAAGTAATTCCGTTTTACATTTGCACCTCTTGCCACAAGCGTGCACTGCGAGTATACGCACTGCATCACGCACTGCATCTGCTGCTGCGGCAGTGCTGCTTGCAGTTGCGCCTGCACTATTCTATATCAATTTGCAGTGTGAAGAGTCTTGCTAAATTGGTGATGAACAAAGTATAGGTGGCTATGATCTGTATTCAGTATAACATTGATAATTTGATCTGCATTGTAACTGTTGTAAATTGTATACCGTTCACAATCCTGTTGGGTTAAAGGTTAGCCAAGTGGCTTACATGCAGTGGAACAGGCATTCTACTATTTTTCATGTATATTTTGAATATATGGTAATTTGAAGTACTGTAGTCCATTCACTGTAATCTAAAACATAAAGTACACAGAGCTAACACTAGAGGAGACCTAGGTCATAATGTAATTCAATAGTAAACATACTGTGGTATCTATAGTGTGTTCACTATATAATGAAATATGACCTTTGACAAAGCACATTGAGATAATACTAGAGGAGACTAAGGTCATAATGCAATCTGGTGGTAAACATAGTATGGTAGTTATAGTGTGTTCATTATAAGATGGGACATGCTGTGGTAGCCACAGTCCATTCACTGTAAGACTTCAAGGTGAAACATAACTCGATAAAGTGCATTGAGTTAACACTAGATGAACTAAAGATTGTAGAATTTAATGATAAATGCATAGTAGTAGTCCTATTTGCTGTAGTGTATTTTGTCTCAACTTGAGATACTTCCTAATATAAAATGTATATATGTGACATAGTAATAGGGTTACATATTACTTTAAACCAAATACAATATAGCAGTGGTTTAATTTCATATTTCTAGATTTATAAGTATTTCTTTTTTACTCATTACTTTATCCAATCAAATTCTCTTTTCTAGACATTAACGAGTGCGCCAGCTCGCCGTGTAGAAATGGAGGAACCTGCGTTGACAGAGTCAATCAATACGAATGCACATGTGCCCCAGGCTATGGTGATACTAATTGTGAAACTAGTAAGTCAACTCTGCTGAGTATAAAGGTTCCATCATCTCTGTTCATAAAATTTGCCATTGTGTTGACTAAGTAAAGAATATATCAGATATAGGTGGTGCCACAAGTTTAAGAAACTGGTAATATGTTTGGTGCCATGGGAATTAGTTAATAATAAGCAGATTTCAATTCAAAGCAAACCTGATAAGGGAGCGGTCATTATTTACACCAGGGAAATGGAAATTTTGCATTCCCCTTTGTTTCCGTTCAAATTTTTTTTGTCCCCCGATTTTATGAAATTTAAATTTAAAAGTTTATGTTCCTCCTCTTTCTTTGATGAAAATGTTAAAGCCCTTCCCTCACTCGTGGATCTTCCATTACCCTAAATCCTCCAATCCCCCAGGTGTAAATGATGACCCTCTGTAAACAAATGTGATACTATAAGTTTTACCCCTCTAACTCTTACATGAAACTATAGTGCTGAGATAAAATTAAACAAACTTTTAACATTTTAAAATAATGCAATAACGTAAGTAAAATCTAGACAGCTAACAATGCCATTTTGATGGTCAAGTCACTGGAGGAAGGAGACATCTTTTCAGTCATCCCTGAAAACATCTAGTATATTTCCCACATAGATTTCAATCTCATCTGTGCAAAAATAGACCTCACTGTTCAAATATGAAGTAGTGCCCACAATATATGGCTATGAGACTAATCACGTTTATAGAAACTTCAGTTGTGAAACTGGTTCGTTTGTGTGGGTGAGTGCTTGAACCTGGGTGGTACCTTTTCACATGAAATTAATATTACAGATATGTAGTCGAGGACTATTAAAGGAACAAAAAATATTCAAGGGCCCATGTCAATATTAAGGGCAAAAGGTGAAACTTTCAATTGTAACATCGCTGCCTGCCTGACAATTTACTTCCATCTTGAATGTGACAGAGTTTGACTGTGCACATGCACTCAGGCTTAAAAATTAAAATATACAGGCATGGCTAGAACAACTGCCAAATTTTCCAGGAACACAATCGAAATTTCCCTTCAATTCTTATTATTTGTTTATTTACAAGACAAAAATTTCCCTCCAACTAGTAAGATTTTCCAGGAACCAGGTTCCCAGTTCCTGCACTTTTTCCAGGCTTGTATACAGGGGGCAGGGGGCACAGGTCAAGAATTTTTAAATTCAAAAATCCTGCTAGCCTAAGTAATTGATCTCAATTTAGAATTCATGCACCTGTTTATTTAGAGTTTGCATAGTTGCGCCGTTTTATTTTGTTTATGTCAAGCCCACACACTAGTATACAGTTTACCTACACAGGCAATTTTTAAAGTAGTTTGGTTACTTATTTTTCTCTTTATCTCATGAAATACATATTTGCAACAATCATGAAAAGTGCTTTGAAACTAGTCCAAACAAGTCAAGTCTTCAGGTCTATTCATACGTCACTGCAATGCAAAACAGTGCAGTGAAAATTGATGAAGAACAGACTCTGACTCAACACAGTAGCAGCACAATGCAATTTGAACTGTGTGGCTGCTGCGTTGAGTCAGAGATGGTTTTCATCCATTTTCACTGCAATCTGCATTGCAGTGTTGTGAAGTATGAATGGACCTTTAGGTCAGTGTCTTTCCAGATGGCTTTCCAAATGACCTGCAGTCCTGAGAAAAGTCCTGAGAGAAATCGCCACCAACCTATTCTTATTCAGTGGGTGGGGTTAGTAAGCAAACACGCAATATCATTGGTTGTTGCCTATCTTATGAGACGATATTAGATAGTGCATCGTCGCGCAAGTGTTTACGCTTACGCGTGTATAAGGTTATGCAGCGCACGCAGCTAGTACGGGTTGGTTCATTTTTGATAGCGGGGGAATATTTTTGCTTTTAACTAATATTATTGAAATAAAAATATTTTCGGTAATTAAAACAACCAAAACTAAATAAGAATGAAAGGATTTGTTGTTTGCCTATCTAATATCGTGTCATATTGGATGGGCAGTGCAATATTTTTATTGTAGTCTGCGCCGGCATCCACTACTCAAAATATTGGACTGCCCATCCAATATGACACGATATTAGATAGGCAAACAACAAATCCTATCATTTATTCTCTAATTAAATAAGAAACTACCACGGTTGAAATGTTTAATTAACAGTATCCATGTATTGATTTGTGTACATTTTGTAGATATTGATGAGTGTGCCAGTGATCCATGTATCAATGGAGGGACATGTACGGATCAAATCAATCAGTTTATCTGCACTTGTGAAGCTGGATGGAGAGGGGTGTTCTGTAATATTGGTGAGTATTGGAGTATGTATGTACTAAAGTCGCTGCCAGAATTGTCCAGAGGTCGGCAATGCACGCAAAAAAAAAAAAAAAAAAAATTGCAGTGTTGTGAAGTATGAATGGACCTTTAGGTCAGTGTCTTTCCAGATGGCTTTCCAAATGACCTGCAGTCCTGAGAAAAGTCCTGAGAGAAATCGCCACCAACCTATTCTTATTCAGTGGGTGGGGTTAGTAAGCAAACACGCAATATCATTGGTTGTTGCCTATCTTATGAGACGATATTAGATAGTGCATCGTTGCGCAAGTGTTTACGCTTACGCGTGTATAAGGTTACGCAGCGCACGCAGCCAGTACGGGTTGGTTCATTTTTGATAGCGGGGGAATATTTTTGCTTTTAACTAATATTATTGAAATAAAAATATTTTCGGTAATTAAAACAACCAAAACTAAATAAGAATGAAAATACAAGATAGGATTTGTTGTTTGCCTATCTAATATCATGTCATATTGGATGGGCAGTGCAATATTTTTATTGTAGTCTGCGCCGGCATCCACTACTCAAAATATTGGACTGCCCATCCAATATGACACGATATTAGATAGGCAAACAACAAATCCTATCATTTATCAGGCTCCAAAATAACCTAAGGCACCTAAGGCAATTTGCCTTAGGTGCCCCTACCATTTGCCTTGGTGCCCTAAAAATTTTGCTATTCTGTAACATGTAATGCCTTGGTGCCCTTTTAAAATTGGGCAAAATTGCCTTGCCCACCCTAATTCTTATTTTGGAGCCTGATTTATTCTCTAATTAAATAAGAAACTACCACGGTTGAAATGTTTAATTAACAGTATCCATGTATTGATTTGTGTAGATATTGATGAGTGTGCCAGTGACCCATGTATCAATGGAGGGACATGTACGGATCAAATCAATCAGTTTATCTGCACATGTGAAGCTGGATGGAGAGGGGTGTTCTGTAATATTGGTGAGTATCGGAGTATGTATGTACTAAAGTCGCTGCCAGAATTGTCCAGAGGTCGGCAATGCACGCGCCGCAAATATCTGCATAAGAGAGGCGGAGACAATGGGTAGCATCATACGCGATTAACCAATGGGGAGGCCAACCTACTCAAACAAGCCAATCGGCATTCACTTCCGAGTCTTCCGTGTTGACGAACGTCACGCTCGGCGCACTGTAAATAACTCTGAACAATTCTGGCAGAGAGTTTAGTAGTTATTAGCCAAGGTTCATACACAAGGTATATCAAGCAAGACCCTATCTAAATATGTAAGTCTAGGATTTATATAAAGCAAGGGCAAAGCACAAGCCTGATAAAGAAACAGAACACGGACTGAGTAAAATAATGAATTTGTCATACCTTTTCTATTTGACATCAAAGTGTTATGTGTAATCCAATTTGCTGTGTGAATGTAAGAAGGTTGTAATTGCAATAGCTGCCGTGTGATACATCTATGTGCTGCCATGTATTAGGATAACTTTTAATTTATATTTCCTTGAATTATTGGCTCTTGAAATAATTGATCAAAGTTATCTTACAAACATTGAGATCCCTTTTACAGATTTTAAGGCTTTAGTTAATAGCTATATCAGAAATAGGTGGCAAATGCTGTGGGATTCATTTCCTAATAATAAAATGCATGCTTTCAACCAACTGTTGGAGCTGCTGGCAGTTCAGGTTTGATTGGACGAAGGGACGAAATTGTATTAGCACGATATTAAATTGGTCATACTTATATGACCCATAGTTATTTGCTTAGAGGTGAGCCAGTACCTCGGTGTATTCCTTTTGATTGTGCTCTTTTTGTGAAACATGTATTACTTGAGTGCGTTGATTATGCGCTTATCTGTAGACAATTTTATAGCGTCCCAGATTTGAAAACATTATTTCGAGATATTAGGCCTCTTCAGGTGATAAATTTCTTGAAGGAGGCTGATTTGTTTAAATATTGCTAACTTTTAAAAAAGTTGTGACTAGGATTTACTGGGTTTTAACAATTTTTTGAATTTGTTAAAAAGTGCATAATGTTTGTTTTTTTTTTTTTTTTTAATCTTAATGACCGTTATGACACAATAGTGTTGAGTTGTCGTTAAATTAATACTCATTGACCCTTTGACCCTTGTAGATGGTCCAATGAGTGTGCCAGCAACCCTTGCAAGAATGGTGCCACATGTGAAAATCCGCAGGCTACGCCCGACACTCTACACTTGTAACAATGCCCATGCCCCCAGATGTAAGGAACCAACTGTGCAACAAGGTAGTAATTGCAAAGATGACCTTGCCTAAGCCTGACCTCTACACTTGTACATGCCCCCCAGGATGGGAATGAATCAACTGTGAACAAGGTAAGTATTGCAAGATGACCTTTGACCTAAGCCTGACCTCTACACTTGTACATGCCCCAGGATGGGAAGGAACCAACTGTGAACAAGGTAAGTATTGCAAAGATGACCTTTGACCTAAAAAGAAAAGCCAGATTAATGCTTCTAGTAGGGGTGGGCTATAAAATGATGTTGAGATCATTGTTGTCCCACTCTTATTGATGTAGCTTGATCCCCTGAGCATTTTTGACACCAATTTTGTCAAAGCCGGGGCAAAATGAGAAGGTGCCCGCCAAAACGCCATTTTTCAAGGGAGGGGGGTCTGAAATGATCATTTGTCAATTACTGGAATTAGTGCCATATTTTAGCAATGTTAGGGTTAATTTTTATGTTTTTGAGGTCAAGGAATTCATTTTGGATGAATTTCGTCAGGTTTTGATTTTTCGTTTTCATAAAATTAGCCATTTTTAAAAAAAATTTACGTAAAATTAAGCCACGAGGGCGCTTTGCCGGCCACGCCCTAACCTTACTGATTTTTAGATAGTTTTCTATGTAGAATTGAAGATAAGCCGATTAAAGTCTATTCATAAATTTGCAACACATAGCTCTTTTTTGTTTGGACAAAGCGGTGCCAATTTTTATAATCTTGGCAATGTCTCTATTGAAAAAATATAGGGTGCAAAAGTTTGTTGACCTACACACAACCCATGGCACAAAATTGTGTAATGATGCATTCCAATTAACTGGCTGCCACAGCAAAACCGTTAAGTTTAAAGAGCTCAAATTTGTGCAGTAGGTACTATCAATTATTACCTTTAGGACAAGTTTTCATTATTGCGAGCGAAAAAGCGCGCCTACCTTTTATGGCAAAAGCGCCCTCATAGCTGAATTTGACCAAAATCGCCATTTTACAATGCGTAGATCTGACACTCTGGAACTTGACAATGGATCTTTGACCTCAATACATATGTTTAGACACCACATGGTAAAATGTCAATATATAATTACAGTAATTGACAATTTATCAATTTCAGACCCCCCTCCCTTAAATGGCGTTTTTGGGCGGCACCTTCTCATTTTTTGACCGATTTTGACAAAAGTGGTGTCAAAATGCTCATGGATCAAGCTACATCAAATAAGAGTGAGGACACAATGAATCTGAATATCATCATTTTTCCTCTTCTTTTCTTTTTTTCTCCCCCTGTAGAGCCCACCTCTACTTCTATACTTTGTCTTGTCTGAAGTCTGAAGTGACGACGCGCGCGTAATACCCCAGTACCGCCTTTCAGGTTGGCAGCGCGTTTTTATGCTTTGTCCTAACGTCTCGCGCTGAAAGTCGGTACAATGTATACGCCCGTGTCGCTACTTCGTACTTCCGAGCTGGACAGAGTATAGGCTGTAATATTCCAGCCAGGGGGAAACAAACATGGGTGGTTTGACTGTTTTTTATTTAAATGACTACCCCATTCCTCTGGAATAAGTTGACATTTTTCACTCTATTTGTTATGAAACGACTGTTTATTTTTATCTCATGAGGGCAACTTTAGCTGCCCGAGTGTAATAAATATATGTGGAAGTGTCAGCTGCAGAGTTTTAATTCCTGATTAACCACATGTGGTATCATGGTTGAATCCCTTTCAACAATGACACAGTTGACAAGCTCAACATTTCACATGCAGTACAATAAAGACACTTTTCCTTTTCATATAAAAGATTCATGAACTCCTTGACCAAAATTGACAACCAGCTAGCTGCTTCCTAATACATGTCGCATGCATCACACATTCGGAACTAGTAGTCTACTAGTATGTAGCGCATACAGGTACAGTAACTGCGGGTTCATAACCAATCAACAACAGTGTCATGTAGTAAAGGAATGTGGAAGTTGTTGAAATACATAAAGTTATGGCTCTTTATATATGGGACTGATGGCTTAACTTTTGTCCAATTTAAACTGAACCATGGTACCATGGGGAGAGGTGGGATCTACTTTTAGTCAATTGGTCGTATAGAAATAGAAGTGCATACCCAAATAAATCCCAGAATTTGCCCTACAGGGACTGACCAGGATCCTCTTGCTCCAGAGTCAGAAGGTGTTTTGAATAAATCCCATGATGCATACAACGTGCTTATACCTACTGTACTATACTGTCAGTACTTAGGGATAAAATGTTCCAAAAGCTTAAGAACTGCAAGACATTTCATGATCATGCAAAAATTCCTTAAGTACTAACGCTTTGTGGGCTAAAATGAGTGTTAAAGTCAAGGTTTTTATGTGTTAATAATAGTAACATTTATCTGTGATACATGACCTATCAGGTGAAATGTCCTAAAAGTAATAACGCAAGCTTTTGTCTGAAATTAGTGTTAAAGTAAGGTTTTTATTGTGTTAAAATAGACTTTTATAACTGTGATCACAGACCCCTATTCAGGGTGAAATTTCCTAAAATTGGGCATTGGTGGGATTGACTCAAACACCCTCTGCTCTCAGAGTAACATTGAACCACAAGACCACGATCTCCACATTAATTTGCTTTTATTTGTTATTTTTTTTCCCCTCACAGATGGTAGATGAGTGTGCGAGTACCCATGTCAACTGGTGCTACCGTATCCAGGAAGCCAATCGCTACCATTGTTTCTGTCCACCGGTTGGCAGGGACCGAATGCGATTTAGGTAAAGAGCTGGTAAATGCTAAATTGACAGGTGACTTGCCAAGAAGGTATGTTACAGTGCTCTATAGTCCATGTTTCTACCGCTGTGCAGTGATGTCATAAAAATGATTTCATAAAAATAAAAAACTGCCGTTTTTGTTTCGCGCCCGCGGTAAAAGCAAACTGTCGCTTAAGTCAGCGCGAGCGATTTACTCTTGCACCCAACAAATCTCCCGGCTGACCGTCACTCGGCATAGAGAGGTAGAGACATGCATGGATTATAGCGGTCCTTTTTTCATGAACTACACATCCCATTCTTCATAATGGACCTATGGAGTAGCCACTAAGTACCTGCATGGGTACCACATTTGCAGGCCACAAAAAGTTCACTTGTACACATAGTCTCTTATCTGAGTATACCCATAGCCTACCGCCTGTGAAGGAATTAAATTTTAGTCCTCCCCATTAACATTTTTGATACGTTAGGTATTTTAACACTTAAAAGTCCATGGAATGCTTAAAAATACTTAGAACTCTCCCAAAAACAAAAAACGTTTCATTCACAGCATATCATCGTTAACAATGTCAAATTTCTGCATGTAAAGCATTATTTTAAGAAACCGTAGATTTTGATAAACAATTGGCAATAAACATCATGTTTCAGACAAGCTTTGAGGGGATTTCCAAAAAAAAAAACGAAGCTGATTATCCGGCGCTGGCTGCGATGACCCGGGAGTGACGTCAGAGTAACAACTACGCGTCATATATCATCGTGCACGTCTGTTGGAATGCACCGAAAAGCCAATGCGTGATGAACAGGTTTTGTAATGTGCGCGTTTACAGCGTGTGCTGCGTAATGCACGATGGCGCGTGCGCCTTTTGTTTGTGGGTTTTTGTGTGCTTCTAGGGCTATGGTTTTTTTGTGTGCTTATGCGTATAGGGTGCTTAGGGGACACATGAATACTATCAAATTATGGCCTCTTTTTATATTGGACTGATTGCTTAACTTTTTCCAATTTAAACTGACCATGGTCCATGGGGAGAGGTGGGATCCTACTTTAGTGCATTGGGCTTATAGTATTAAAGTGCATACCCCAATAAACTCCGCAATGTTTGCCATACAGTGACTTGAACCAGGGATCCTCTGCTCCAGAGGCAGAGGGTTTTTGAATAATCCCATGATTCATCGCAATGTGCCTAATACCGTACTGTACTAAATACATGTCATTACTTAGGATAAAAAGTGTTCCAAAGCTTAAGAACTGCAATCAATTTCATAAATCATCGCAAAATTCCTTAATACTAACGCTTTGTGGGCTAAATGAGTGTAAAAAAGAAAAAATTTAGGGTTTTTATGTGTTAAGACATAGGACTTTTTATTGATCCACCCCAAAAAAACATTAAATTTTCCTAAATTGGTGCATTGTGGGATTGACTCAAAACCCGCCCTCTGCTCCAGAGGGTAAGTCATTGAACCACAGACCATGAACTCCACATAAATTGCTTGTTATTGTTATTTTTTTCCTTACAGATTAGATGAATGTGCGAGTAACCACCATTTCAAAATGGTGCTACCTGTATCCAGGAAGCCATCGCTACCAGTGTTCTGTCCACCCCTGGTGGCAGGGAACCGACTGCGATTTAGGTAAGAGCTTGTAAATGCTAATTGACAGGGACCTGCAAGAAGGTTGTAATTGGCTCTATAGGCCGTGTCCTACCGCTGTTTGCAGTGATGTCATAACACTATGCCCACGTCAAAAATTGCCGGCTTTGTTCGCGTTCGCGTAAAGCGCTGTCGCTTCACGTCAGCACAAGCGATTTATCCTGCGACCAAAAAATCTCGCGCTGAAGTCACTACTGCAAGAACAAGGTATAGACAACAGATTCTAGCAGTCTTTTTCATGAACTACACATCCATATTCTTCATAATGGTACCTATGGGTAGCCAACTAGAACCCCTGGCATGGGTACCCAACATTTGCAGCCCACGAAAAAGGTAGTATTCATTCATCTCGGTACACATAGTATCTTAAAGACACTATCATTGATTAATCCGGATGAGACCAAATATTTTAAATTTGCAGAAATATCTTACAAGTGAGGATATATTGTATAATCTGCATATTTACTTTACAACTATAGAATCGACAGAAATGAAGAAAACGGCAGTGTTCAAAGATATATGACTCTCATTCAAATTATGTGTTGTAGGAAGTGTCCGTTCGGACACTAATGACCCTAAAATTCTGATTTTTGCATTTATTAACTTGCTTCTGGCCTTAGCATTTGCAGGGTATGTTAGGGTTACCGTACTTGTTACAGACATGCCAAAATCTGATTTTTTGATGATTTTTTTTTTCAATTTTCTGATTTAGCAAATGCACTGAATGCCTGTACTGTAGTATACCCATAGGCTACCTGTGAAGGGATTAATTGTTAGTCCTACTCCATATAACATGTTGATAAATTAGTTATTTCACTTAAAGGTCCATGGACATGCTTTAGAATACCCCCCAAACACATTTCATTCACAGATGTATCAGCAACCATGTAAATCTGCATGAAGCAGTATTTGAGAAACCGTATGTTTGATAAAAAATTGGGCATAACCATCATGGGTTTCAGACAGCTTGAAGGGGAATTCCAAAACGAAAAGTGATTAAACAATTCGCGCTGGCTGCGATGATCCGGAAGTGACGTCAGAGTAACAATATGCGTCATGATCGTCATCATCGTGCCGTCTTTTTGATACCCCGAAAAGCAGAAATGCTGCGAACATGTTTTATATGTGCGCGTGTACAGCTTGTGCTTCGTAATGGCACGTAATGCACGGCGGCGCGTGCGCCTTTTTGTTCGTTTGTTTTTTGTGTGCTTTAGCGTATGGGTGCTTTAGTGAAAAGCGGAATACTGTCAAATTATGGTGAATCTTGTCTGCTTTGAACCGTGGTTTCATGTCAAGATCGGCAACGTCTATATTTTAATATTTTTAAAATGCCATGGGTCGTAATATTCAAAACTTAGCAAGAAAGTTAAGACCACTTTTAGAAAATAGGCTGGGTCGGAATAATTTTTTGAAATACATGGATTTTCATTCGTAACACGTTTATTTTCATTTAAAGTTTGATTAAAAATAAACAAATTTTAAATATTAGATATTAGCACAACCCTCTACAACATTACATATTGGTTAAAAACAATAGGTAAATGACGATTTAAAATTTTTCTGGTAGTTCCGCATGTATTTGCCACCTGGCAGTCCCCTTGCACCGGCGTGTTATAAGAAAAACTGGGTAAAACTCTTCTCCACGGGTGACCTTACTACTGTATCAGGAGAAGACTTAACTCGAGGAAATACAAGGTATTTTGTGACACAGTCCTCGACTTACCAAAAGTGTGAACCTTCTTCTTACATTTCACATGGCCTGGCCTACGCTCGTCTCGATTGGTGGTTTGTTTTTGTTTTGGTTATAGCTGGTACACATGCCGTTTCGGGTGGTGCGTGTTTGGTTACTCGACGTCACTTCGTGGTCAAAGCCAATTCCAGCATCTTGTGACGCGTTCGTGAAAACAGAAGGCCCTGTCCGATTGGGTATATTTAATCCTTGCAATTTAACACTTTCCCCGATGTTCACTTTTAAAAAATCGGTTTGAGAGTTGATCAGGATACTGTTTAGGTACGAAAAAGTAAGAAATTACGAATGTCTACTCAGCGCCTCTCCTGTCCATGGACCTTTAAAGTCACATGTGGAGGTTATTGGTGTGATCAACTCAAATTATCCCTATTTATCGCTTCAGTTTGATTAGAAAAGGAAATAATGGAATGCTTTGGCACCCTGTATGCCAAAATGTTGTCTATTTAGGCTTTGGTTAGCTTATGATGGTATTCTATTATTTGTCTACAAAACCTTTTCTCTGTCTTCTCTGCACTGCCCTGGCGAAAAGTCAATCGGTCTTATCCTCCTAGTTTAGTAGGCTGCAAGAGCTGCGAAAAGATATCCACGAGCCTTGAAGCCAGAAGACTGCAGAGCCTGTACTGCTGCTAGTCTCCCACATGTTTCTGTAAATTGGCAGGCCTTTAACAGCAATAATGGCACATTTATAAGAGCCGCCCCAATTTTTATTTTTTGACAGTTGTCCTTGGTAATTGTCTAGTAAACTATACCTGCGAATACAGTTGTTCAAAAATTAGTATTTGTCATATTAAAATTTTGTAATTGAATTGGGATATCCCAATTGTTATTTGACGGTCAAAGCTTGAACGCTAAATTAAGGCCCCGTACATGATTAAATAGTGCCACCACAAAAATGACATAATATCTTACTGTCTGAAACAATGAACAATTAATGGGTGAGCATAGACATTATATGATGCAATTTTTCCTGGCCATTTTATCTTGAAGGAAAAATGTTTTCCACAGCCATTGAATTATTAATCAAAGACAGTGGATATTAAGTTATTCTCATTATAAATGCCTTCTGTGTTGGCGACACATAGAAAATGTCGAGCACTACCAGTCACAGATTGCTATTATCACTTTAAGAGTATAATATATGTGGGTAGTACTAAGAACAATAGCTTTTGTGCACCCCTTGGCTTGGTGTACTTTAGATGTATATCAATAAACGATAGGGAAGGGCCCTTGGTCGGTTCCCCCTTAGGTTTTACTTGAGTCCATTGACCCCAATAATAACCAAATGTTCAGATGATCTGGTCCAAAGGAATATTTTGTGGTCTGGTACTAGCCTATACCAAAAAATGTTTATAGTACTAGTTCGAATCAGGGCTTTATCATTTCCAATTAATGGGCATAATGATTTCCTGATTCTCGTGGTGCTTTTGGTGAAACTTTGAGGTATCACATTTCCCCTTATTTTAATGTTGCAGTTTGTTTTCTTTCAGATGCTACTATAGTAATAGCCATTGCAATATTGTGAATTGTGTTTTCCCCCAATAAGCACTATTTTGAAATGTTAGCATGAAATATTTTATTTATAATTTTGCTTTTGAGGTTTGGACTTTTTTTGCCTTTCAGAGGCTTAGAATTTGGTGTCCCCAGTGGGCCTCATTTTTTGGTACTCATTCTGAATTTAATAAGTCCAGTGAAAATTCTGTATGTCATAATGACGCCGAAACCTACTAAGCGGAAACCCTGCCTTGATAGACCGCCCTAGAGTACCCAGGGATAACTGAAGTAGATGGACAACCAGAGTAAGAATCTTGCTGTGTATGTTTTCCGCTGAATCTTTCTGTATCTGTATCATTTAGTCGCAACATACCACAGAGGCACATCACAACCAACTTGAGCAGTAGTTCCTTGAAAAGTGGGGGGTCGGGTTAGTGCAGTGGTTCTTCCATTGCTTTCGCACCACTGTGGTCCCCAGGTTCGACCCCCAGTCAGGCCTGCGATTTCATGTGCTTGGGTTTCAGTCCATACTCAGTCCTCGCAGGTTTTCTCCGGTACTCCGTTTTCCTCCTGCTTCTAAACTGTGGCTTCTTCCTCTAACGTGTAATATGTTATCAAGTGAATTTGAAAATAAAGTATCTTTGTGACACTAAATCCACGATTGTTGATTTGTCGTTACAATACTAATACCATCCACCTCCTTGAAAAGTGAGAATTCCATGAACCTTCATGCACAATGCAGTGCGAAGGTTACTGTTTCTGTTTTGCCATAATTCTGCTGTATTCATACTTAAAAACTGCATATGTTTGTTTTTCAATCCCCCAGATATTAATGAGTTGTGAAGCCAACCCTTGCCAAAACGGAGAATGCCATAACGGTCAGAATCATATTCCTGCACTGTGTCCTGGTTGGGGAAGGACTGAGTTGGGTCAAACTGGTATGCTTACTTATTTGACATAGTGCCAAATTCAACTTCCATATTCTATATGAATGTAAATACTCCCAATGGCGGTCATAATGCAATTTTTGTAACTTTAAAAAAAACAAGTGATGGAATTTTTTTTCACCTATTACATTGCACTTTCATTTATTTGAAGACGAAAAGAGGTCTTTTATGAAGGATTAACCCTGGGTTTTAAACCTGGGTCTAAATTAGACTCCTTTTGAGTATACCACCCAGGTATTTAATGCAGTTTTGCTCCTTATACCTTTGATGTGAAGAGGTGACATTACATACCAGAATTACATTATAGTTGAAAATGAAAATGTTTTTTTGGCCACAGCTTGACACTACAGACAAAATTCATGATCAACGAAGAGTGTGGTGGTGGATGGACTCCGGTGGCGTGGGCAGTCGTGTGGTAATCCAATTTTTAAAAGGGAAAGGGGATGCAATGAGTTGTGGTGCACATAGGTTGTGAATTTGTTAGAGCATCAATAAGATTGTGGAGAGGGTTCTGGAGATAGGATTCGGAAGATATGGACGGTGGGTGAGATGCATTGGGTTTATCCAGTGAAGGGAACGATAGCTGCAGTGTTTATTTTAAAGGAGGTTGCAAGAGGAAATACGAGCTAACGGGAAGAACTTTATATGTGTTTTTGGAGACTTGAAAGGCGTTTGATAGGGTACCTAGGACAGTGATGGAGTTGGTGGCGATGAGGAGAGAGAGATACCAGAAGTAATTGTTAAAGCAGTGATGAGTTTATGAAGGAAGCCAAAACGAAAGTTGAGTTGGGTGTCTGATTTTTCCGAGGAGTTTGAGGTGAGTTGGGGGACGAGGTTGTACTTTCGCCTTGATTTTTGCATTGTGGATGATTAGTTACGAGAGTGCAAAATAAGGTTTGCTGAGTGAGAAGTTGTATGATGATGACAATGGTTTTAATGAGTGAGACGATTGGAGGAACTGAGGGAGAAGTTTTGGAAATGGAAGAAGGCTTTCGAGAGTAAGGGTCGAAGGTAAACCTTGGAAAGACAAAAGTGCTGGTATGGGCGGAGAGGGAGTGGTAGTGATTAAGGTGGACCCATGTGGGGTATGTGGGAAAGAGAGTAAAAGCAAAAATTCAGTGTGGGTTTGAGAACTGTGGGAAATGGATCCATGGGAGAATTCACAAAGATGAAGAAGTGACCCCTAGTTTGGTCAAAATTTTGTGTGTTGGAAGATGGTGAGAAGGGAGCTGGCGGGATGGTGAACAGGAGAAAAGTTTGGTGATGAGGTGGAGTCAGTGAAGCAGTTTTCCCCACATACTAGGGATAAGGTTAGTGGGGGGTGGTGGATGTGAGGTTTCCTGTGACAGCGAGAGTGAGGTTTGGGTGAGTTAGGGAATGTTGGGGATTTGTTGCATGTAAAGATATCCTTGAAGATGAAAGGAATGGTTATAGAGCTGTGTGAGATCAGTTATGCTGTATGGGAGTGGACGTGGTGTCTGAGCAAAATGAGATGGGGATTTTGAGGAGTCCAGAGAAGAGCACTGATGAGAGCGATGTGTGGTGTGAAGTTGATGACAGATGGAAAGACTGAGACTTGATGCAAGATGTTGGGTTTGGAAGAGGCGGTGGACCGGTGGGCGAAGGCGAATAGGTACGTTGGTATGGGCAGTGGGAAGGAAGGCTGATGAGCATGTGTTAGAAGGGCTTTTGAGTTCGAGGTGAGCGTTTTGAGGAGGAGGGGACATCCAAAAGAAGACATGGAAGAAACAAGTGGAGAGGAGAGTAGGAGGGTTGGGTTAGGAGGGATGGATCAATTGAATCAGGTAAATGGGAAGAAGGAGTCAGGGGTGGTTGCTGCAAAGGTAGGTGAATCCAGTCACCCCCGTTTTGTGACGGGATAAAACCGATTTAAAACTTTGTTTTAGTAGTAGTAGTAAGTAGAATCTGTCTGAGACGAGAATGAACTAAAAATTTTTGATAAATTGTGATGGTTATCTGGGCGGTTTCCGGATTTGAAAAACGTCAAAATTACCCGGGAGCTGAGGCTTTAAACGTGGTCCAAAATGGGATGATTTTGCAAGTTTTGCAGAATTACCGGGAGGCGTGCTCCCCCTCCCTAGATCCGCACCTGGTTATATGATGTTCAAAGAAAGTACAAAATATTAATTGCATTATTAGGCTGCAATTATCTTAAACTATAGTCCTGTTGCAGGAGGTACTTTCCTTAATACATTGTTAAAAATTCATGTTCTTTTTCCAACAGATATAAATGAATGTGCAAGTAGCCCATGTTTCAACGGTGCTACATGCATTGATAACGTGGGATGGCTATAACTGCGATGTATTGCAGGATGGAGTGGCACACATTGGAAATGCAGGTTTAGTCTGCAAACACTGCCCATCATAATGTGGGCAAGTTGTAGGATCGCCATATGCAACCATGAATTCATTGATATAACTAGAGATTAACCGATCCAGGTTTCCTCTGCCGGATCCGATGGCCGATATTTTTTTTGGTATTATCGCCGATCCACCGATCCGATCTGACGATTTGCACCATATATTAAAGATCGCACTGGTCCAATTTTAAACTTAGGGATTTGGCGATGATGATTATAATTAATCAATCGGTGTGTCCACATGTTCAAGTTCAGATTGAGAATTTTTGAGGATAGGTTAACTTTTTGAGCAGTCTGTCTCCTTTTTCTACTTAAAAACTGGTAAAATACCCTATACTTTGTCCTTTCTTTCATTTAATACATTGGCTGAGAATGGCAGGCTCTGACATAATTTTGCCGATCCGATTTGTTGCCGATTTTGCAAATCGGCCCCTGCAGCCATGTCCGATATAAAAATCAGTATTTTGGTTGAAAGGCCAAACTACAAAGTTTTCTACTTTCTAACTTTAAATTATGTATTTTGCGATCCCTTACTTTTTGTCTTACTTATGTCACTTAGCTTAATCACCAAGATGCAAACCCCTTGGACAAGAAGGTCCGGTGAAGAGTATCAGAAAAGGGCGCATTTGTTATACCATAGACCTATTCAATATGAAGTCAGCCACCAGCCATGTTAGTGGACAAGAGCATACATATCCAGGACAACAATACATTCAGCTGTTAATCGATCCATGTGTAACAAGCGCACAGGGATCATTGACAGGTGAAAGTATTGTATTCTTCGAACGCTTCCATTTTGGCCACCAACATGGCTAACTATTGAATACGGTATATTACAATGCCAAAACCACAATTTTCATGGTTTTCTATTCGAAGTAGTTTTTACTTACTTCGTTGCCGCCCACATCAACTTACTTGGTGTTTGGTCTGTGGATGCGTATTGTTAAAGCACTACAAATACCCAACTACAAAGTGGGTGTGGTCCTATTCTGAGATCTTATTAGCTATGTGTTTATTATCATTATTTAAAATTTCGCATTTTCATTCACTATAACAATCGATTTGACTAAGATTAGGCTAATTCGGTATACAGAATTTCACATACTGTCTTATCTGCAATTCGTATCAGCAGTGCGAGCATTCTCCTGCACATAAAACTGAGTTTTACCCTTACTGTCCTTATCTTCCATCATATCTATATGCAGCTTTCTCCTCACAGAACATCCCAGTGGCAATCGACCGGAAACGTCGAAAAGACCGCCGAGAATTTTAGAATTTTACAACACTATTTGTCAAAATGCAAATCGATTTGACGTCGGTCTTAAAACGTCGATTCACTTTGATTTTTCGAAACGTAATTATAAAACCGTCGACCTGTTTTCCTTCCTCCGACGTGCCAACTCGTTTCGACCGTCGCTCTAAACGACTATGCCCGCTGGGATGTTTCACATATGTCTAATCTGCAGCTATATCCTAAAAAAAATCTGGGAGCAGAAATCAAATGGTGAATTTTCATACTTTGCAGATGATTTAAGAGTATAAAACATTAATCTTATCAAAACTCAAATTTAAAAAAACAAAATATTTTCAATATTACAAGTTAATAATCATTTTTTGCCATAATATTACCATAACTGAGGGAGAAGTTTTGGAAATGGAAGAAGGCTTTCGAGAGTAAGGGTCGAAGGTAAACCTTGGAAAGACAAAAGTGCTGGTATGGGCGGAGAGGGAGTGGTAGTGATTAAGGTGGACCCATGTGGGGTATGTGGGAAGAGAGTAAAAGCAAAAATTCAGTGTGGGTTTGAGAACTGTGGGAAATGGATCCATGGGAGAATTCACAAAGATGAAGAAGTGACCCCTAGTTTGGTCAAAATTTTGTGTGTTGGAAGATGGTGAGAAGGGAGCTGGCGGGATGGTGAACAGGAGAAAAGTTTGGTGATGAGGTGGAGTCAGTGAAGCAGTTTTCCCCACATACTAGGGATAAGGTTAGTGGGGGGTGGTGGATGTGAGGTTTCCTGTGACAGCGAGAGTGAGGTTTGGGTGAGTTAGGGAATGTTGGGGATTTGTTGCATGTAAAGATATCCTTGAAGATGAAAGGAATGGTTATAGAGCTGTGTGAGATCAGTTATGCTGTATGGGAGTGGACGTGGTGTCTGAGCAAAATGAGATGGGGATTTTGAGGAGTCCAGAGAAGAGCACTGATGAGAGCGATGTGTGGTGTGAAGTTGATGACAGATGGAAAGACTGAGACTTGATGCAAGATGTTGGGTTTGGAAGAGGCGGTGGACCGGTGGGCGAAGGCGAATAGGTACGTTGGTATGGGCAGTGGGAAGGAAGGCTGATGAGCATGTGTTAGAAGGGCTTTTGAGTTCGAGGTGAGCGTTTTGAGGAGGAGGGGACATCCAAAAGAAGACATGGAAGAAACAAGTGGAGAGGAGAGTAGGAGGGTTGGGTTAGGAGGGATGGATCAATTGAATCAGGTAAATGGGAAGAAGGAGTCAGGGTGGTTGCTGCAAAGGTAGGTGAATCCAGTCACCCCCGTTTTGTGACGGGATAAAACCGATTTAAAACTTTGTTTTAGTAGTAGTAGTAAGTAGAATCTGTCTGAGACGAGAATGAACTAAAAATTTTTGATAAATTGTGATGGTTATCTGGGCGGTTTCCGGATTTGAAAAACGTCAAAATTACCCGGGAGCTGAGGCTTTAAACGTGGTCCAAAATGGGATGATTTTGCAAGTTTTGCAGAATTACCGGGAGGCGTGCTCCCCCTCCCTAGATCCGCACCTGGTTATATGATGTTCAAAGAAAGTACAAAATATTAATTGCATTATTAGGCTGCAATTATCTTAAACTATAGTCCTGTTGCAGGAGGTACTTTCCTTAATACATTGTTAAAAATTCATGTTCTTTTTCCAACAGATATAAATGAATGTGCAAGTAGCCCATGTTTCAACGGTGCTACATGCATTGATAACGTGGGATGGCTATAACTGCGATGTATTGCAGGATGGAGTGGCACACATTGGAAATGCAGGTTTAGTCTGCAAACACTGCCCATCATAATGTGGGCAAGTTGTAGGATCGCCATATGCAACCATGAATTCATTGATATAACTAGAGATTAACCGATCCAGGTTTCCTCTGCCGGATCCGATGGCCGATATTTTTTTTTGGTATTATCGCCGATCCACCGATCCGATCTGACGATTTGCACCATATATTAAAGATCGCACTGGTCCAATTTTAAACTTAGGGATTTGGCGATGATGATTATAATTAATCAATCGGTGTGTCCACATGTTCAAGTTCAGATTGAGAATTTTTGAGGATAGGTTAACTTTTTGAGCAGTCTGTCTCCTTTTTCTACTTAAAAACTGGTAAAATACCCTATACTTTGTCCTTTCTTTCATTTAATACATTGGCTGAGAATGGCAGGCTCTGACATAATTTTGCCGATCCGATTTGTTGCCGATTTTGCAAATCGGCCCCTGCAGCCATGTCCGATATAAAAATCAGTATTTTGGTTGAAAGGCCAAACTACAAAGTTTTCTACTTTCTAACTTTAAATTATGTATTTTGCGATCCCTTACTTTTGTCTTACTTATGTCACTTAGCTTAATCACCAAGATGCAAACCCCTTGGACAAGAAGGTCCGGTGAAGAGTATCAGAAAAGGGCGCATTTGTTATACCATAGACCTATTCAATATGAAGTCAGCCACCAGCCATGTTAGTGGACAAGAGCATACATATCCAGGACAACAATACATTCAGCTGTTAATCGATCCATGTTAACAAGCGCACGGAGATCATTGACAGGTGATATACGCTATTGAGTTCTTCGAAACGCGTCCTTTGTCCCCAACAGGGCTAACTATTGACAATACGGGTCTATTTGAACATGCGAAACACATTTCATGTTTTCTAATTCTATAGTTTTACTTCGTTGCCCACATAACATACTTGGGGTTGGGTCGTGGATGCGTAGTTGTTAAGCCACTACAATACACCAACTACAAAAGTGGGTGTGTCCTAATTATTGAGATAGTAATTAGGCCCTATGTGTCTTATTATTCAATTATGTTAAATTTCGCATTTAATACAAGATCGATTTGTACAAGATTAGGCTAATTAGGTATACAGGAATTTCACATACTGTCTTATATGCATCGTATCAGCAGTGCGAGCGTTCTCCTCCCATGAAACGTTTCACATACTGTCTACTTCTCATATCTATAAATGCAAGCTTCTTCCTCACATGAAACATCCCAGTGGGCAACTCGGACGCTGGAACGTCGAAAAACGTCGAGAGTTTTAGAAATTTACACACTATTATGTCGAAAATGCAAACCGATTTGACGTCGTTCTTAAAACTCGATTTCATTTGCATTTCGACGTAAATTTAGAAAAAACCCGTCAACTGTCCGACGTGCCAACGTCGTTGCGACGTCGCTATAAACGACTATGACCGCTGGGATGTTCACTACGTCTTATCGCCAATCTTATCCAAAAATCGGGAGCAGACATCAAAAAAAAAAAAAAAGATGGAAAGTTTTCTTGACTATGGAGAATATTTAAGAGTATAAAACATAATTCTTATCAAAACCAAATTTAAAACAAAAATTTAAAGTCTCTTATAATCATTTTTGCCATAAAAGACATACACGTTGCCTAGTGTTGGACATGAAAGAAAGTTTCCCCGTAAAGATTGTCAATCGGCAATTTCTTGGAAACAGTGTGTTCGTTCGATAAGAAAGGGATTCTGATGGGGGGGCAATGATTTGAAGATGTTGTGTTTCCAGTATCAATGCAGGGATCAATCAGCAACTGATTGGTTCTTGTTTATTCAGATATCGTATGGTGTGCCAGTGACCTGCCTGCTGAGAATGGCGGCCCAGTTTACAACGAGACAAAAATTCCTACAGATGTGAGTCTAATTCAGGTACAATGGCGATCAACTCGTCAGAATAGGTAAGTTTCGAATTTGAACCAGACCTCAAAATATTGATGACCATACCATGTGTTTGCATGAAGCACAATTCCTACCGATGTGTGTGTCATTTGTGGTACAATGGATCGACTGCCAGAGAAAGTGATTTTTCTGAAATTTGAGCAATTGACCTCATAAAATATTGATGAATTTTACCATTTGTTTACTATGAGCAAAATGGCACAATTGTCAGAGAAGATTTGTTGGTTGGTAGATTGCCTCTAAATGACTATTCTAGAGAAATCTGGATTTCTGGATCTCAGAATTAAGGCTGCTATTTCCCATGAGGCTTTTGAGCCATGGCCAAAAATATTGAGAACACTTTTTTATCATTGTTACAAGAGCAAACTTCTGTAGATGTGATGTGTGTCAGGGTGCAATGCGTCAACTGTCAGATAAAGTGATTTTCTGAAATGACCATTTACTAGGGCAAAGTGAGGATTTCTAGACATCAGAATAAGCCAGTATTCCCGTAGATCATTTGAGCCATTGGTCTCAAAAGATTGAGGACATTTTCACCTTTTTGCAAGGCTGACTCCAAATGTCAGCTTACCAGGGAAGTATATGTCTTCGTGATCATCCTGGAATAAAGAACCAGAACCAGTCTGAGAACTTTCCAAATTATAAGGATGACATTTATCCATTGCAGAGTCTAGATTCTTATCGGCAATATATGCACAATCTTTTTCTAAACAATTTGGTGGATTTGGTGCCTTGAAATATATAGAGAGCCTTTTTGCATTAGGTTCAAACAAAAGAATATGATTTTTAAATTATTTAAATGAAAAGTCATTAGAGGCTTGGTTATTTTTAGCACACATTGACTACCATAGTAAGCAGTAGATTGCCAATTAAAGAGAAGAAAAAATCTTTGCATGGAATTAGAGTTTGCCAAGAATAACTACATGCCCATATTTTAAATTTCCCAGGATGATAACTGACTGTTTGCTTCTTGCATAGTCATCAATTTTGCATTTAGCGCTTCAAACGGGCAGCAGTCAATTGACAATTAACAGTGAGGGATGTTAAACCAGTTGAGGCAACATTATCACGCAGTAGACTTGAATACTGTATGGTTGATAGCCCTTTCAGATATGTCTGTATCACACTGCTCTCTGGTATACAAGTAATTAGCGGTCCCGGGTTTCCGATCACCTGGGGTTTGCGATCACTGGCTTGAAGACCCTTGGGTTTAGCAGTTTGTTTGAACTTGAACCTGACCGTATTTTGACTTTTTTGGTTCTTATTGTTGACTTTTTATATTAATTTGCGGCAATCAACAGATTGACCCCGCCCACCAAATTTTATCTGGATACACCAAAGTTTACCCATGACCTTCTTGACCTTTGAATGACCTCTAATGACAGTGTCGTTGACTTTAAAATTTACGGCATCAACATCGGACCCACCCTCCAAGTTTCATGCCATACACACAAAGTGTAACCCCATTTGACCTATTTGACCTTGAATGACCCCGTGATGACCTTTGATCACTAACCAATACAAACCGGTCTTTGTGGTCAAGGCGGCACCCACCCACAAATTCAGGACCGTGCGACCCTCGGTCTTCGAGAAAATAGACGCGGTCAGAACACAGACAGACAGACCGGACCATTACCCTATGGTACTTTGAATTAGGATCAATGGCATGTGCTTCGATTTATATAGCGGAGACACATAGGTCCGGCATAATCAGTATCTGTGGTTTGCCTTCCTGTAAGGCAAATCCCCATTCCTTAAAATCTGCTTGTTATGCAGGGTACGATAATTCAGGACGTTAATGTATACAATGTATTTGAGTCTTGACCAAATAAGCCTTAGACTATATGGCAGAATGTAGCACTTGAGATGCATGAAATTGGACCAAACAGAAGCTTAAAGCCATATCAGCGATTTTTCAACATGTAAACCAACAGACGGCCCCCTTATTTCATCAAGTGCATTTCTTTTGCACTGTGTGTTGGAAATGGTGAGTAAAGACCCCTGTAAGTGAAAAGCGAACCGCCTATTGGTCAAGAAATGATGATTTTGTTTATGATTTGTTTAACTAATAAAAGTCGGGATACGACTTTTTTAGGCGAAAACCAGTCGTAAATGGCTTCTTCAGGGACTGCTTTAAAAGCTTGTGTCTGTTTTTCCACATGAACAGTAATGTAAGTTGTTGATATGACCTACATAGCATATTTAGAGAAAAAATGGTGCATTTTGGTTTGGAAAAAAATGACTGATAGTGGCTTTAATAAGGTGTTTTGGTCCAGTAATTGATTGGAAATTTGGAGTCTCTGGGAATGCATTTTGAGGCAAAAGTAGTGCCAGGATAAAGGCACTATCAGTGATTTGCTAAAGTAGAAAATCAAAAAAGGTCATCAAAAATAATTTTTGCATGCAAATGATAGACCAGAAGCAACAAAACCGAATAAGGACGAAAGCGGTTATTTTAGTCCTTAGTGTACAACGGACACAACTTACAACCACATAATCACGGAGATTCGTATATTTGAACACTGCCGTTCTTCCTTGTCTGTCCAACTCGTCAGTTGGAAAAAGTAAGTTAGGGAATCTACAGGCTTATTCTTCAATGGTAAAGCTATCCTTCAAATTTCATAAACTTGGACTCTTTCGGATAAATCACGGATAGTGGTATTAACTTGAACCCACTTGCTCTTTTGTGGAGAAATATGAGAACGGGAAAAGCCCATGTTTTTTAGGAAATAAAGGTTCCCCAATCTGTGAAGTTTATATTTTTTCGTAAAAAGGAGAAATCGGTCTTTAGTTTGGAAAACTTGTGGACACTGCTGCCTCCAAATGTAAAGGATCTGACCAACCAATGGGCATTGATGCCCATCCTCATCCAATTTTCTCACTGAGGTTACACAGTGACATTAAAGGGCAACGAGCAGATTTTTGGGGCACCCAAGAATTGTGTAATAATAGTATTTATTAGATAGGACACTCAATAGAAGTCTTACCTTGCATTTGGCCACCAGAAAGGTTTACAGAAGAGAACAAAGGCAATTTGCATCTTCTTATATCTCAATTGTAAAACAGGCTGAAATTTCACAATTTTTGTACCAAACAAACCAGTGTCTCAGCTTAATCCCTTCAGATGGGGATATTTTTTATTGCAGCTTTACATAGGGGCAAAAGTCGGTACTTTAGATTTTTTAGTGACACCTGACATAGGTAAATATCAACCTTAATACATTTAATTCTGTTGTCCTGCTGAGAGGGGTTTACAGGCTTAGACATACAGAACTTCCCTGCCAGGTCTATGACACTAACAAACTGATACCTTG
>JAMKCH010028334.1:0-20138 GCA_023653785.1 Ophioderma brevispina
TTTTAATTTTTGGCGCCAAACTTGAACGATTAATTCCGAGTTATTGAAATTTTATTTAAATGTATCCATCACGATATTAATGATAACACATGAAAGAAAATCTTTAAACTTCATAAAACTTGGAATATTAGTCAAATTAAGCTAAAATATTTGAAAAATTGGCGGCCATTCTGAATTGCTGGCTACCCCCTGCCACATCGAAAAAACTGTACTAATACATTTTTACAACTTCCTAGGTCCTACTCTCCACATATAAGTTTATCAAAAGAGCCAAAATGCAACCTCCAAAATTTCCTAACTGGGTGTCAATCAATTTAATATTTTGACTGATTCAACTTCAAATAATCAAATTACCAATAATGATCTCCTTTGATATGAAATGATATAATTGATCCACGTCAATATACCATAATTTTGGTGGAAATCAAAATTCTTAATTACAATATTGCTAACTGATCATGGCTAATACTTTATGTAGTCATATCAATATACTGGCTTTTTTATGAAAATCCATTTCTTTACTACAATAAAGGATGTGATTGCACAAAAGCTTTTAGTACAAAATTTGAGTTTCGCCTACTTTTTCATGCGAGTCTGATGAAATAGACAATTTTGCTGAGTCACAGACTTAATGTTGGCATTGGGATCCATACTAGTATGGTGGTACTTATTTTTGGTATCGATGAAGAGATTCCTTTGAAAGGAGAGAACCATTGCTATTCACTGCTTCCAAAATCATAATTGATTGGACGCTTTATATAACAAATTCCGAGAACCAATGGATAAACTTTATCAAATTATCTCATGACGTACATTTTAGGATCAATTGGTAAGGGCTAATTTTTTTTTTTTTTTTATTTTTACTACCAGGTCATCATTGTTTTATAGTGCATGAGGCAAATATGCCAAACAAACAGTTAATACCTACTATTGGTTGCTTGTCCCTCTTTTTCATAGAAATGGTTTTGTGGCATGATGCTTATTAATTCTTTGACATTAGTCACTGTGTATTCACTAGCAAAGGTTAAGGTTGTTCATGTGAGCCTAAACCTGCAGTTGATATCTTTAATGAGCCATTATTCGGGAATCACACACGACCAAACTTAATGCTCCTCATGGCAAACACCCAACCTAGCAAAAGTGGAAACATTGTTTGGTTAGGTTTAGACAAAACCTAACAAAAAATAACATTCCACTTTCCACATGGATTGGTTGTTTTTGTCCACTGAGGCCCATATGAGTTCTAATATGCCTACTTAGACTACCACTTTTGACCCAACAGCTTACTACGGAGGCTGGTAGAAACAATGCAATAGATTTATTATTCGGTTTGGGTAATCCTTTATTCTCCTACACTGTGATTGACATCTAAACCTGATTTTTACCTGGTACCTTTAATATTTATCTAGCCTAGGTGGCCCGCAGGGCCGTTTAGGGGGTCTGGTAGGCATAAGACAGTAGATATTTGTTCTATCATAGGCCATTCTATATTCTCTTTAGGTGCGAATAGATCACTTAAACTTGATTCATGTGGTACCAGTAATATCTAGGCTTGCCTAGTTAGACACAGAACTAGGGGTGGCCATTTTTGAAGTGTCTGGTACCTGTAGTGCAGTTGATATGTCTGGTATTACCAGATGGATTAATATTCTGGTACGGGTCATTTTAATTTATTCCCTAAGAGTGATTGATCATCTAAACCGGTTTTTATCTGTACCTTTAATATTTAGGCTAACCCCGGTGGGCGTCAAATACGGGTTCTGGTAGGCCTAAGACCCATTTGTTCTGCCATAGGTCTTCTATGTTCCTTGAGGTCCGATACATCATTGTAACCATGATTTCATGTGATACCCCCAATATCTAGCTAGCTTAGATGGCCAGCAGAGTCTTGGGCGGCCTATTTGAAGCGTCTGGTACCTGTAGTGCGGCTGACAATTAATCTGGTATTCCCATTTTTGTAGTCACTACACACCTTGTTAATTTGACATTATTTCCGAGAGGTACCTTGCTCGTCTAAGTAGACCAATTTGGGGGTCCCTTTGTGGGGGGTCTGCCGGACCTTTTGCAGCGGAGAAAATTTCTGTCGTTGTGCTGCTGATATAGCATGGCATGCGCACAAAATGGTGGTGATTTAATTGGTACCTCGGTCATCGATCTAGTCACCCATTTTTTTGGCTCCTTGGGGTGTCCCCCAGAACACACGCAGCGGGTGTTACCTGCAGACTCCCATTTTTTTGTGTTCGTTTCAGGTGAACCCCCTTTACACTCACAGTGTCAGGATATTGGTACCTAGTTCATCTCCCAAATGCTCTGGTCTGACGGTCTATAAGCCTCTACTGTTTCCACCGTAGTCTACGGTGGCGGCATGCCGTGACATTCACCTTCGCCCCGTTTTCCCTCACCGATTCATTGAAAAAATATCACTTCTCTCTGTTATAAATTCATGCGAATTTACCCTGAGCATTGCTCATTCGACCGGATGTCGTTATGTTTATCATCTGTCAAATTGTGTGACAACTTGTTTGCTTTTTTTTTACGGCACATGTCGGGCAGGTACCATCACGGCTTCATCATCATCAGCTTCCGCACGTGGGCCAAAGGTCAGTGGGCCAACCGGATCACTATTTTCAATCTTACATCTCATATTCATCCGCGCCCCCATCATTCACCAACCTTGGTGGTAATAACGCGCGGAATAAAATTAGTCTTTAAATAGTGGGTACTCTTAAAGGTCATAAACCTTAATTTTTCATTACAATTTTTAAAGCTTTTCACTTTGAAAGCCAATTTATAGATATTTTGCCTCAAAAAAAATTAGATTTAGGCCGAGCTATCGTCGTTCGTATCTCGGCAATAGCTAGACCGCTGTGCATGCAGACTTCTGGCAACACGATCGAGACATTGATCCTTCACACATTTTCATGGCATGTTTAACCGGGCTTTTATCTATCCCTCTTGCTCTAGCTTGGGATTGCCATGCTTTTTCCCTTGAAATTTTTTATTTCTGGTGATGGGCCATCGCACCATTTTCGTCTATATAACCCTTTTGCATACTGGACTAGAGTGTGCTTTTCGACCCTCAGTTCTTGGGATTGCCAGCGGCTTCGCCTTGTCAATCGCTATTTCCTTTGATGGCCAGGCCCCATTCTGATCTATCACTCCTTTGCCATACGGGAACTAGGGAGTATGATCGGTTTATTCATTTATAACCGCAAAATTTAGCCCTTACCAAATGTTCATTCACGGTCTGTTTCGAATATGTCTGCAGTCTACAAAAGACGATCGTGTTCTGGCTCTACGCATGCGCGGTTGTATCCCCATGTAATTTCGTATCAATTTCCAGAGAGTCATTAATAGAACGGCGGATTTTTCGCCCACGCTTCATTGATCAAAAGCGCCCAATTTGCTCTCCGCGTGACGGTCAAAGTGATACCAAAACATCGTGTTGAATCGAATTGTTATTGCTGACACTGAATATTGATGGATTAATGAAAGTAATACAAATTTGAAAATAAGTTACAGAATGACATATTTTGTTTCATTTCGTTGTGTTTTAATTATTATTGATATAAAAACACATCGATCGCAGTTATTGGAAAGTGGAAAAACTGCGATATGATGGCCACAAAGATCTAATTATGGATGGTCATCACATTTGACGTCCCCATTTGCCTCCCGGGAGTTGCCTGCGATGTGGATTGTCGGATCGTTTTCGAGAAGCTATTTGGGCGAAAATTAAAGGCAAAATACTCAACATTGTGGAACAATTTTCACTTATTTTGATTTATCTGTAATCTCGTTACTTAAGCTTTCCATCATACCAAATTTTCCAAAGGTATTCAAATCATGACATATTTCCTTAATTGTAGAACACCAGCGCTGTCACCTTCGGAGCTAGCCTACTTTTATCCGTTTCACACCACTGGCGAGCAGCGTCCGAAATTGAGCGGCGGTTGTCCGTGCGCCCGGGACAACCAAATTGCGCGCCGGACAACCAAAAATGCATCTTGTCCAACGGACACCATAAAATTTAGCCTGGGCTCAGGCCACCAAAAAGATTTCATTTCACTTATCCATGTGTATTATATACAGAAAGCTGTTTCAAATCCGACCAACCACAAATTTTGGCGGACAACAAAAACTTTTGGCGGACAACCACAAAATTGGAACAGACATCCACACTTGTTTCCCCCTTAATTCGGACGCTGCTGGCGGTGGCAATTGTGTAAATCGTTTTTTCTATGGAGTGTGAACTGCGCACTATGATGAGATTGCGATTTATTCCGTAATTGAAATCCCGTGGGGGTTCTTGGGTTTTGTCGGTACCCATGCTCGTTCCAAAAAAGAGGGACCCCTAAAAAAAGAGTCACCGATTTTTTTATTCCTGTCAGTAAACCATATTGCCGATTAAGAATTAATTGTAGGGGGGATGTGTTCAATAAAATTAAAAATCCGTATAACAGCTGAAATGCTCAACTTTGTTCATAGAATATATGCATTTAACCCCTCTTACATGACCTATTTGTTGTATCGAATATGCTGCTTCATACCAGATTCAATTGAATAGATTGTCGTATGAAGTCCGAGACACGCTATCGATTCCTTTGTTTGGCGTCAATCAAGACCGATTCAGTGTCATGGACATCGAGGCTGGGTGAATAGGAGGATTAGGCCACGGAAATATTGTAGTCTGTTATGAGTGACCAAAAACTCTTAGTCTTATGATTGGACAAATATATATCTGGAACAGACGAATAAAGGTAAAAGTATCCTAAATTTTATATTTCCCCTAGTGACTAAAAAAAAACTTTGATGGGTAATTATAATGTATTCGTACCTTTCTTATTGTTGAATGCTTCAGAGTTTGTTAAAGTTTGGTGTTTGGCATTAATTTTCACGTAATTGTTTGCCTTGTAATTTTTGTTCGTGAGAAAAGGGACCTTTTTTAATTATGACCTTCACTTATCCGCTGTCGTGACTCGAATTTCTATTATACTGATTGTGTAAAGTATTCAACCTCTTAGAACGAATGGAATCTTCGACACGCCCGCAACACTTTTAATGAACTGACACTAATAAAAAATCCTACATAGCTTCAAATGCTGGACAACCTCTAGGGTATCAAATTCCACACTAATCAAGTCTATCCCGCTAGGGGTATCAAATAATTAGTGATTGTGACTGGTTCAATGATACAAATAGGAAAAATTAACCTAACAATTCAAATAAACCCAAATGTGTATTTTTCCTTGCCAGTAGCACACTGTGTCGTTTTTCTTGTGATTAGGATATTTTAAAGTATATCTTTTTAGCCACGTATTTAGAACCGTTCCCACAAGGGGTTATCATTTCCCTGCAAATTGGTCCCGTTAGGGGTATATTTTCACTGAAAACTCGCCAAAAACTGAAAATTGGTCCCGTTAGGGGTCACCTTACCTTCAGAACCCCTGGAATGGGGGTGGAAGAGGGGAGCAATGTGTGCACAACAAACCCCTGCGAACCCCCCCCCCCCGGGATTGAATATTGTTTACACAATTGCACTCGACGACCCTCTTAGGCTCAACGTTAAAAAGAAAATGTATCCCATATGCCATTGGTTTGGCAGGGTGGCCCCTTGAAGGCAAAAGGGTGTAACTCAAGTTACGCCCTTTTGCCATGAAAAGGAACCGCAGAAATCAGCATACTTAGTAGGAAAATTCACCTTATGCATATATCTGTCTAGATTAGGCGGCCTCTGGCCTTTGCACCAGCCTTGGCGGGTAAAAACCTGGTTTTGTGTAGTCTGCTCAGCCCTTCTACTTCCCTCAGAGTATTTAGCATATTGCTGGGGTTGCTTATAGCTCCATCTGTCTGAAAGCCTTTGAGATTCTGCTGAGCCCGATGACACAGTTCGCTCTAAGTGCAATTTGGCTGCTGTATCAGTTATAGGCTTCCTCTTTCCTTTAGGAATGCCCAAGGATACCAGGCAATTGTTGTTGACGGATGTATTGCAGAACCCTCTACTCCTACTATATATTGGAACAGTAGTATGTAGACCATCTGTTTCACAGTCAGCCACTAGATTTATTTGAACGTCTTTCCTGCATATGCATTGGATAGGTTCCTCCATAGGGATCGTCAGCTCTATGATATGATGATCACTGTCTTTGTTTTGGTAGAAGAGATGGTGATATCTGGTCTCTAAGCAGTCTCAGTGATTTCTGGAGGGAACACTGTTTGTGTTACTCATCCAGTCAATGGTCTTCTTCAGAATGTTGGTTGGCTTAAATTTGTCTTGGACAATAGTAAAACTGGATTTCGATAGGTTGTACCATTAGCTGTGCGAAAGGTTATTGTAGAGATGGAGTTCAGATTCTCAGGTGATGTTTTTGCGTCTACGACGTATGGTGCCAGACGTGTAGAGATTGCTTTCATTGTTCCATTGACGCCAGTTGTATCTTCCGCTTTGTAATGAGTAGATACAACCATTGAGGATGTGGAACAGTGTACAATGACGATGATGACATAACTGGCAGAGTCCCAGATTGGTCTTGCCCCACAGCTTCAGATTGACAGGGGATGAAGTTGATCATGAATAGCATTGATGTGGAAAGACAGCAGCTCTAGCGTCCAGACATACAAAAGTTTCTTCCATCCAGGAGGTGTCGACCTGCCTGACAGACTCCCAATTCAACCACTGCCCTTGTTTCACACATCGGTAAAGGTAGACCAACATGTCTTGCTCATCTACATCTTTATTAGTCCGGTGAGGCATTTCCTTTGTTCTTGATGACTCTTGTCTTTGTTTGATCAGCTTTTGGTTCTTTTTTTTCAGACATTTCCCAGAGGTTGGACCCAAAATTCTGATTCAACACCCTTCAAACTATAGAAAAACATCTTCAAACCACCTTCCCAAACTTCTAGAATGGGATTCTCGTTCATAACCCTACGATCATGGACATTGTCTGATCGCACACAAAACCCAGTGTGAAAGCAACTATAGTCCGGGCTCCATAGACGATAACGGAATAAAGCGTGAAACTAATGTTTCGTGAAGAGTCAATTGGATTGAGTGCCCTATTCCTTACCGTTGTAGCCGGACTGTGAGTACGCCGGACTATAATTACTTCTACACCGGTTTCTGATTGCCGAGGACTGGGGAACATCTACAGTCCCAACCCTGCAGATGAAGGGAATGTCTTTGAGGTGTCTGATGAGATAGGATGAACATAAGATGAAAAACTCTGATGGCACCTTCATCGAACAAGATTTAAACTGGTCTTTTGGCGAATTTATCCTCGATGGTACGACCATCATTAATGTATACAAACCAACACTATCCCATCTAGTCGCAGTCGAACACCTTAGGCCTGCACCTTGTGTTATGCAGGACACTTCCACTGCAAGCACACAGACTTAAACTCTCTGCCAGAATTGTTCAGAGTTATTTACCGTGTGCCGAGCGTGACGTGCGTCAACACGGAAGTGAATGCCAATTGGCTTGTTTGAGTAGGTTGGCCTCCCCATTGGTTAATCGCTTATGAGGCTACCAATAGTCTCCGCCCCTTTTATGCAGCTATTGCGGCGCACGCGTTGCCGACCTCTGAACAATTCTGGCAGCGACTTTAAGTACACACGCTGTGACATTGACAGCCAAGAACGTCAACTCTCAGTTCGCCATGTCATAGACAGCATCCTATCATCGACTGTCACTGTTATGTCAACCTGCCTTGTGACATCTACCAAATGCTATACTTCTGCACAGCAGACTCGGATAAATTCCAACTAGAAGTCATCCATCATGCGAAAAATCAATCGCCCCTATAGACAGTGATGATGTGAACACTTCTTACTCACACTATTCTAGCATGCTCATATGAACGCAGCCAAACAGACGATACCAGAAGGCTACCAAAAGAGCTATGTTCCCTGTTGGGATGAAGAGTGCCAAGATCTTATGACAAATTCACATCATCTCTTTCAAAGGAGGACCCTAATGTTATAGTGCCACAGCTCTCTTGACAAAGTTGGACGAAAGCAGATTGAGACTGTGGAATATATTGATTTCACACACTCCAGCAGAAGAGCAAACTGTTAATTGACATGACTGACTGGAAGATCAGCGCCAAGTGTTATGAAGTTTCAGGTAACTGATAACTCCATCAGCAGTGTGCTAGTAAGCAATGGTCGTTTCACCAACCCAAACCGTGATCACTCCAGAATGGTCAAGAAGGAAATGTCCAAGCTCTAAAAGTTAAGCAGTGCTTCTGATTTTTCTGGCACATTCTCTTTGGAGAACATGGAAAGAGGATTTGCCACTCCTCACGTCTGGCAACTGGCAAGGCCCCTGGCCCAGATAGCATTCCCTCATTACTCCAGTAAATGACTCCGCAAGTTGCTATCATCCTGCCTTGAAAAGTACAAGATCCCAAAGATCTGGTGTAAAGCTAAAGGATGATCCAAAGACCTACCATTCCATCTCTCTGCTCTGCATTCCCTTCAAGCTACTTGAGTGACTGATTCACAGCCAGATCAACACCGGCCCATCATTGATCCTCAGCTACCACATGAGCAGGCTGGCTTCCACTGTGCATCTGCCACGGTCACTCTATTTACGCAAGATAAAGAGGAGAGCTTTGGAGAGAAACAGAAGGCTGGAGCTGTGTTTGCTGATCTGACAGCAGCCTAAGATACAGTATGGCATAGAGGTTCTACGTATTAGAAGATGACTGGATGAGATGGGAACAGGCTCCAAAATAACCTAAGGCACCTGGGTGCCCCTACCATTTGCCTTGGTGCCCTAAAAAAATTGCTATTCTTATAACATGTATTGCCTTGGTGCCCTTTTAAAATTGGGCAAAATTGCCTGCCCGCCCTAATTCTTATTTTGGAGCCTGTGGGAATTTTGTCTAAATATTGTTTCACACGACAGAATTTCTTTAACAAATGCAAATAAAAAGAACAAGTACTGTACATGTGCACTTTGTTAATATTTTAAAGCAGCACTGGCACATTTCCACAAAATATGAAATTTCAATTTGCTCGCATATGATAGCCTAAGCCATTGGGAGAATACAGATGTATTTTACACATAAATCTAGAGGTCTTATAGAGGGTGCTATAACATACAAATCAAGACCTTTGACAGGGGATGGTGGCCAAGAAATACCAATTTTATACGTCGCCATTGGTTTAACATGTGAAAGCGATATCTTGACGAAAAAATCTGAATTTTTTGTATGTTATCAAGGAATATTTTCTTATGCCAAAACTGTTGGAGCTGAAGAATCGACTCCACTTTGAGGGTTCCAATTTTTTTTTTATGAATAACGGACGAGGTCACATCAAAGCACCCAAATTGGTTTGTATTTTGCACTCCGTATTGCTGTAATTTCTTTTGATATTTTGGGCAAGGTGCTGTATTGAATGATGCTTGGCTGACATCATTGGCCAAACACCTCTTTCAATATAGCAACTCACCCAAACAGCAATATAGATGCAGTTCACAGCAATATGCAAACCACAAACTGACTTAGGTGCTTTGATGTGGGGTCGGTCATGAGTGTTCCTGTGATCTTTGAACGACCTCGTTCATCATTTATAAACAAAAATTAATTCCGAAATAACCCTTACATTGGAGTTGATTCTTAAGCTTCAACGGATTAGGATGTGTTAAACCAATGACGATGTAAATGGTGGGATTCGCAGATTGAATTTTTACCCCTAGCGGGACTAGAAATGAGTTTTACAGCAGTAATAGTTGTTGCATGTCCCTGCCAATACCAGTTGGCAAAATTGTTTTGCCACAGCTTAAATTTGTTATAAAAATAAGATAATTTGCATGGGGTCAACAGCTGTGTAGGCTACAAAAATACTTGAGAGGCAGTTCATAAAATATATAGTAGCACAATTATTGCAAAGTAAGTGTTACTTTTTACATCCATCAGTTTTTAGATGTCATTAGCCTTCAAGACATACTTGACACACAGATGGTATAATAAACAAATATTGACTGCTCATGAGGGAAATGGTGCAAAATAACTACCCGAGGTGATTGGATATTTCTGTCATTTGAAAAACTTGTCAAGTCTTGTCGAGATCAGCTGCCACCGAAGCTCAAGGGGCCTGGCTAGTCAAGAAACCAATGCAGGGAAAAAAAGAACTTCAAACACAGTAAACATTTTGCTTTTACAGCCTTGTTTTTTTTTTATTTTCAGAAAAAAAAATCAGAATCTTATTTCCCAAACAGCTGGTAATTATGAAATTTATTGTAAAATTGACCAAGATCCTGTTGTTTTTTTACATATTAACAGTTCACTCTCTGTACTTGGGGTATAAAATACACAGGGCAAATTTGAAGAGAAGAAAAAAAAATTATTGGAATTTGAAGAGGGCAACAAAGTGAGTTTAAGTCGAGAGTAAGTTTACGAATATGCAACACAATATGGAGTGTTAGAAATTATTCCAGTGATGTTCACTGTATATTAAGCGGGTAACCATATATTACCATTACTAGTGTTAATCACCATTCTTAAAAACATATTTGATACAGTTTTAGCACCCATACACCAAAAGTTTTAATTAAATTTGCTTGAAAAAACACAAAGTCAGACTAAGGCCGCATCCAAGCTACACAGCCCTATAGTTAAGCTTTTGCACAGGCCATCATTTGCAGGTAGATCCTCGAACTGGCAATAAAATAAATGATGTTATATCACATAATAACAAAACAATGTCAGGTCAGGTTTTCTTTGAGGGCCTGCTACTGGTATTCTCTTAACCAGTATTACCTTCCCAGGGCCGAGTTGTCGGCGCCTAAACTGTCACCCCATTGGGTTTCTAAGGAAATCTGATGAGGGTAGCTGGTTACACTGGTAGAATGAAAAAGAAGATCTACCTCAAGGGCGTCAGCTCTGGAGAGCTAATGGCGGCCATCCAGCACATGCTGCCTTGCATGGTGGGCGTGGTTGCTCAAAGGCTAGGCGCACCACTGAAAACTGTGGATTGACGTCAGGAAGGGCATCCAGTCAATTATCTTTTGCTCCAGTAAATCCTCACACAGCAGTATTGCCGAGTGCGAGTGTATCCGGCCACCCTCGTTTATCGAGGATAACACCGGATTTAAAACTTTGGTTTAACTAAAAACAATGCATTCACTTCTTGCAATGTCATTGGTTTTGTGTAAAGAGAATCTAACTGTGGTGTAAATTGCTCCTATTCACATTCAAGGATCTCCACACAAATGGCAGAACTGTGCAAATAGCAAATTCTATTTTTTTTTTTTTCATTTAAAAAAAAAACGCGTGTTTTTTTGTTTTTTGATTTTTAAATTTGTGTGATATTTGCATGACCTATCTGATAGAAGTCGGCCAGGACACGCACTGACACCGTTCCTGATAACTAAGTACAATACAAAGGGGACTTAGTGTGGGTAGTACAGATTGGATACTGTCCCTAGTGTAATACTTGAAATAGAACGCCCATCTTTGATTTGAAACACCTGAAGAGGAACAATTTAATCTTTCTGCAGATCAAAATCAAGTCTGGTTATGAAATTCAACTGATGGCTTTCACAAGAAGGCATAAACTCATTTGGTTGCAATTTTTTAAGCTGTTTCGAATAATTAGAGCATTTATTTTTCATTTCCCACATTGCTGATCTGTCAGCATTCAAAAACAAAATTTACCTAGATATCCATAATGAATTTTATGGATGTGAAAATAGAAAATAACTTCAATTTGGAAGAAAGTTATATTGCGTTTCTTTCTGTTTTATCAACTACAGAGACACCTATTTTCACTTTATGCCCCCCCACTAGCCTACTTAAGACTAGTTTTCCTTGCTCAGACCTACAGTGACCAAACCTTATGCAATTTTTTTCTAATTTTCCATACCATTGTCAGACACTGATAAAAGAATTTATCTTCTGCAAGATATTGTATGCAGAAGTTGGGCATAAAAAATTGTTCTGTTTTTAAGATGCAACACCCTGACATACACCATGCATAGAAACGCCCATGGTAATGGAAATTACTTTCACTGCAAAAAATTAATCTGTATGTCAATATTATTCAGTTTTTTTTATCATTTGGTGTTCACGGCAGTGATGGGCTGCCTGATACATGGTATGAAGGCGACCTTTTATCTCATGTTTCACGAACGAAAATTGCAAAAACTTTAAAATCTCCAAGGGTCTTGTTTTACATGTCTTAAAATGCTACATGACTTAGGTTATTCCTGTCTACACTACTCTACAGAGGGAGGCTAGAAGAGTAAACCCTTTCCCCCCCATGCCCGCCCTTTCGCTTTGCTCTCGGACAAGATTTCAAAATACGGTAGATGATGGTGACTGAAAGCAGGATACCCGTACCAGACCCAATGGCGCCGAGGAGATCGGCTAACACTGACAGGGCGCCGATGCACAGACCGCCAAAAGCAGCTGCTGTGAGGAATGTACCTAGGAGAGACAAGAGAAATAAGTGAAAATATCAATTGGTAGTATGGTACCTTGAAAAATACAGCCCGACAAAGGATGTAATTGTGACCGACGGTGGGGCAAAATCCGGTATGCACAAAAAAGGCATATATATATCTGCAGAGAAGTGATACATCACTTCCCCATATGAAAGGATCCATACTATACGTTATACTCGCTCCTGTTTAGTTGTTACCCAAATATTTTTACAAAATATTTGGACCAACTTTCACCTTGAAAACTGAAGTTTATTAATATTGAGCCCTATTGTTAGCTTTCCTCACAATTATAGTTGAAACCAACTACAACTTGGCTGTTTTACTGTTGACCTAGTCCGTTGCCAATGGAGATAGCAATTAAAACGCTTGATTCTTGCTTGTCCATGCTGTTGTTATCGTGATCTTCCAAACCACTGAATCTGGCATAAGTATGAATCTAAAGTTTTTAAGTTTTTGTTCATGCATACTGAAAAATACCTATGGTTGGGTGCTGTATCACACGAGGCGTGGCCGAATGTGATACAGCACCCAACCATAGGTTTTTCCGTTTGCTTTGAACAAACAGTGGATAACGAATTTATCATTTAGTAAGAACATGAATATTGAAGTGTGTAAGCCTCAAGTAGATCAGATCTAATCTGGAATGGCACAGCCAGAGGTAGATCATGTCAGGCCAGTGTGGGGGGGGAGCACTAAATTTGGCTTTCCAACTAAATTAAAAATATAACAAGGAAGCAATGTACCATTATTTTATACTATAAGGACAATGTGATTAACGGTGTTGAGTCAAATGTAAGCCACTTTGACAGATGGTTTATCAATACCCCCTTAGAAAATAGCATGGTGTTGCACAAATCCTCCCTAAATATTGACAAGCCTTTTGACCTGCAAAAGATATCAATAAAGCAATATTTCCCACAAAGGTATTCAAAATTTCCCAGAATATTATTATCTATGGGAATGGTGAAATTTCCCTATAGATCCTTCCAAACACCAAATTTTTGCCAGAGAGAACTTCCAGATTGCCTGCAAATATGTTGTTCCAAGTTCGTCTAATTAACAAATTTGCTCATATTGTCACTTTTAATAGCAATATCACCAGTCAGTAAGTAGCCTTAAAAGGTGGCTTTTGCAATCCTAGTACCTTCACTTTAGCTAGATATCCTCACAAAAAGGTTATTTACAGTTGATTCTAGTGGTGCGTTTTGTTGTTATGAGCAAAAGTTATCATCCTAGCCCACAGGCGACTATGTTACAATTTTATCAATATGGACAGAAAATACAAAGTTAGCAAATTTCTTCCTAGTAGAATTAAATCTGCACAAAGATTAGGAACACCAACTATATTTACACAAATGGTTCAAATTATAAAAATCTCAATATTGTTTATTGGAAAAGTCAGGGGACGAGGCTGTGGATCACAAAACATAACATAGCCAGCAATAAAACAGGCTCAGCAAACTGGAGCGTCTTTCCATCTGCCACCGATTTTGATCCGCTTCCATGGTTGTTCACTGTGCAACACATAAGTCTTTATTCACCACCTTTAATTTAAGGTAATTAACAAGTTTCCCAGTGAATTTGATTAATTTACAGTGACAATGTGAAATTCAATACGATTTGTAATACTGGTCTATAACTTGCAGAACAGAATGAATCATTGGAGGGTAATGGTAATTTATTCTCATTTTTGGCCAAATAACTGAGCACTCACAAGTTTAAACTTAAATAAATGTGCTAAAATCACATCTTGTTAATTTCTGCTGTGTCTATCGGGAGAGCACGATTTTTGGCACAAATATAAATTTCACTGACTATCTGGTTTTTGTTTAAATATGACAAAATGTGAAAAATGACATGCTGTGGACATACAATCCCAAAATGCTACTTTCAACTACCATGTTTGAAACAAATAGTTTGCATTTTTTAAAGTTATCGAACTCCTTTGCTTTGAAACTTTTTTTTTCAGAATCTGTGTTCCTAATCAAGAAATGATGTCATTTCATTGTTGTTGCCGTACAAATTGAAATGCTTTCACAATGTACATCCACGATGTATGCCTGCAAAGGTGAACTTTGGGAAATTTTAACCAAAAGATAAAAGCTTTTTCTTTTTGCTTTCTTTGCTGGTTTTCTTCAGCTTTGGTCCATCCACAAAATATCACTTTCATCACAGATCTGGGTACTGCAGAGCACTTGACTGAAACACACCTTAAAATTACATTTTCTGTGTACACTGTACTTTCTGATGGTTGGTTTTTGTGACTTGTAATGCAACGGAGTATGGGATTGCAATTTACTTTGTAAGTTCTTGTACTTCCAATTCTAACGAGTACACTTTTGGTGTACTCTGTACTACTGAGTGTTTTTGTGACTGCCATGCAAACAGGAGAATGGGATTGGAATTTAACTTTAATGTCTTGTACTTTCCATTTAGATACTTCAAATAGCAATTGTTAAAATCCAAAGCCAAATAATTTAAAACAGTTCTGGGTCTCTAAATCTCTGACTGTACATCCTCAACGACAGCATTGCCCTACTAAAGATAAGCCCTGCTATACAATACTTTTGAACTTTTAGAAAAACAAATAATATCCAAAGTACTTACATCTTTAGCCGATAAGCCTGTCTTCAATCCATTTTTTTAGAGAATAACGCACTTAGCACTAACATGAGTATGATGTAAGCACAGCAGAATTGGGTCAGTCATCATATGACTGAAATTCTCTGGTGGGGACATATAGTAACATAAACCTCCCACAGGATAGGATCTCGCTGGCCCTCATCCGTCTCCTGCTTCCCTGTAAAAAAAAGCAAATGAGAAACCCATGAGATATTTGCGAATGGCACTTATGTGTCCTACAGAAGCAGGTTTCACACGTATAATTCTGAGGTTTCATTGTTCTTACTTTCCAGTTTTATGAATACATTCGTTTTTCTTTATTTCTGAAACTTACCATAGTTTTGATTTTTTTTTTGACAGCTAGTTTTGAAGTAAATAATTATTCTTGCCAACACGAAAGCCATATGATATTTAAACTTTAGGAGGTAGTTTTTAACAAACATCTACATCTCAAGATTGGGATTTAATTTGTCCAATTTTAATTTTGCCTGGAGAAAATCATTTTACATATTTTGAGAAAATAAAATAGCTTACCTTCGAACCACTACTTCAAAATCTTGTGAATATTGATTATTTTTAATACACACCTTGTTTGTTAAAGTGAAGGTGTAGTTTCTTTTCAGTAAATTTCATACGATCAGCTTCTCATATTTCTATTAAAAAGGAATTTTGGCAGGTAGTCATCCTACCTAAGCCAAGTAATTTGACAACCAATCCATTAAAGTCCCTCCAAAAGATTTGTCAATACATACATCATGCGGGATTAAGTTGTGGAGCAAATTTTGCCACAAAGCCCTATGCGATGAGCCCTAATTTTGGCTCTATTTTCTTTAATGTCAGAAAAAATGGTTTTAAAATAGTGCTGCAAAAAACCACAAAAACACATGATAAAAAGAATTTCCACACACACAAAAAAATCCCTTTTTGGACCTACTCAATACACTTCTGCTCATACAATTGTTAGGGCAATTTGTTCACAGAATAAAAAAAAATTCTTTGAGAGAGACCAAAGGCAGCTTTTGGATTTTCATTATACACATTATTATCTAAATAAATGCTAATGGGTGTACTTACAGTCCATACACCAAGAAGATTAACAAAGAAGTTCCACTAAATTTGACTGCAATGGGGTTCACTGCTGAGAAAAATGAAAGATTAAATAATGACTACTCACATCAACATTGACAATGCTACTTGAAATTCCCCCATAATACCTTTAAAATAGAACAGACCCATTACACTGTTGTGATGTGATCAAGCTAATTGAAGTGAATTTGTTACTATTACTGATTTTGAAAGTGAGATGAAAATATGTCCCCTTCCTTCTTCTATTTCATTCATTGTTCGGGTGACCTATATTTTGCAAACAACACAATTTTATTATCTTAAAATGTTTGGGACTTTTACAATTTTCTGTCAATTCTACAACTGTCTTATAGATTGATTTTAAATTGACAAACCAACATTCAAAGCTTTTTTGGTGAATTCCACAGAAATTTGTGCTGCATCACACAAAGTTAATTTGTCTACCTGTGTATGACGTAAGATTTGATACACAAGGATCGCTCTGAGGAAGGGGATTTTTGAGGGTTGGAGAAAAAGACTTATGGGTAGGAGCTGGGGTACTGACCCCGATAAGGGGAACGGGCAGATTTGATTGGTAGAAGATCTACAACTGAAACCCCCTGCAAAAGAAAAGCACATGCGTAGTGTTCGGCAGAAAAATCATGTTCCTGATTTGAGAGTACTATTTAAATGGCAATACATTTGTCTGGCATGAGCACGATATGCAAGCATTTCAACTACCACCAGCACCCCGGCAGCAAACAAATCTCTAGATCTTACTCTTATCTACTCTTCCTTAATTTTTAAGCTGCAGCATTTCCAGGGGTGTGAGCTGCAGCCAACTGATAAAAAAAATCTTAAAATTTCAAACACTCTATACTTTAACACAGTGATGATTTAAATAACAAATCAGAAATCAGATTTCCAACTGAGATTTCACAGCCCCATTCCTTTCTTTCTACAATAGGATTTGACAATGGAATTGCACACTTATGTACAAACTGCATTTGAATTGATTCATCTCAAAACAAAAAGGTCAGTTTCTCACGTGGGGATATGAACCTAATTCATCCTTTTTAACAATGAGTACTATGTAGTTTCTTCAGGGGATGCAGGCCGAGATAATTGACGGGCCGGGAGGGATGCCTTGGTGTTAAAGGTCCAATTTTAAACACACAGGCCCCGTAGACAAGGTTTACTCCAATTTAAGGTCCTGTATTTTTTTTTTTGGGGCTTCCCCCAGAGACCTCGGTCCAGGGTCAATTACCCCCTTTCTTTGGACAAATCAAATCTAAGGTGACATGAAAATTTACAAAAAAGCCAGTGCATGAGATAAAGGTGCTCTACATATCTTGAAAGGCGATTATACCGTGAAAATAATATAGTTATAACAAAGTGATGTGAAGATTAGATGACGATACTATTTCCCTGTTTCCTTCTGATTTACGAGAAACAAAAACTTTACCTGGAAATATATACAATAGCAAACACCAGTACAGTGGCAATTGAGATTCATAGATTGGCACGAGTTCTGTCTGTCGAAGGCCTCCCGTGAGCACGTACTTTGTCGGGGGGTCTTGTGGCTAACGGTGAAAGAGAGCAATGATCGGGCTCCTCACATTCAGTTCATGATAGAAAAATATCAATGTCATTTAACAATGCATACATACAAAGCAGAGATCAGGACATTGAATGTGTATATGCCATTTTGCTACCTCTGTGAAGTGACCAGATCAGTGCATGCACCACCTTAAAGCACCATAGTTACATGCATGCACCAGAGACATCATAAGACAGTGCATAAATTGTGTCAAGGTTATAACATCACTGCACAGGTGTAGCTTGTCCTCCTTTGGTAAACATCATGTGGTAATAATAGGAGTGCGAAAGTATTTTCAAGTGATGCCAATGTTATTTTTAAATTCTGTAAAAGAGCCTAGTTGAAGCAATGTGATTTATAAGATAATTTAATGTTGCAAAGAACTTTTTTCATCGGACTCTAGAAGAATGTGCCACAAGAGTTTTGATTAAAAAAAAATGAAAAGAAACAAATGAGATAGAAAGAGAATTTGGTTGACAAACAGAGCGATGAGCAAGCCCCATACTCTTTTGCGAGCAAAACATATTATGCTCAATTGCTGTTTGCTCAATCATACGCTCTAAAATGCCCCTACAGTTGATACAAGCTTTTCTGGCTGGGTGTTAAGATTCTAAAGATTTTGAGTCAGAAGAAATATTGAAAATTACTGTTTAAAAAAAATACATCGTGGTCCCCGGCACGCAAGTGTGTATGAAATCGCAGTTTTTGAATGGGGCCAAGGGCCATATGAGGTCACCAAAGTCACAAGAGGTCCCAGAGTCACATGAGGTCACCAACATGTCACCCCCACCCCGCCCCCTCTTTCCACCAAGTTACATCATCGTAGGCCTTAAGTACGGAACCCGGGCTGCAATTTCGCAACGCGAAGCCGCGAATCGATCGAGGTAAAGATTGCCGCCCGAAATGTTCCACACGCGAATCAGGTTGATTCGCGTCAGAAAATCAGTCAAGAGAAAAAAAATCAGTCAAGAAAAAAAAAGAATGCTTTGCCTACCGAAATTATATAGAAATAGGAGAATCAAAACAAAATGAATTTTGTTTCTTCAAAGAACTAATGATATCGTTCGATTTTATGTCAACAAAACCAAAATATTATAAGGCGAAAGTCTACTTTAAAATGACAGAAGTCCGTACTTATCGTCGATCAACACGTATGTTTACGAAAATCAATAAAAATTGACCTGACCCCAATACAATACCATGCACATCAAAGCCATGGTTTACCATGTTGCCCTAGTGTACCATATAAAATGCAGGTTTTTCATTTTTGTAAAACGGCAAAAAAAAATTTCTAAAAACGGCAAAAATAAATGCTAACTTAATGAAAATAATAAAAATCTTAAGTTAGAAATAAACCTTTGTCTATTTTCCATTTAGTTTGTACACAAAATAAACAAAAGTTGTATCCAGCAATCCCAAGGTAATATATCTAGGTATGTGGTAATTGCTTTGCCTCAGCATGCAGTGTACCTTTTCAGTTCTGAAATGTAAACAGTGATATGCGGGAAGTAGACAAGTGACGGCGTTTTTTCTGTTAGCGCTTATGGAAAATTTCTTGAGGAAATGCTAAAATTTAGCAGGTGAGATGTCAATACTGATGGGGAGGGCTAACGGTGCCTTCAAATTTAATTTTGTGTTTTTTGACAGCAAATTTGAGAGAGAGATGTCGCCAACCTGTTGCGAATTCGGGCAGGCTTGCAAGGCTGCAGAACTTCGGGTAATTGTGCATTTTTGTGCACAATAAATGCATCCGATTCTTGATTTTTTTTTTCAAATGAGGCATCCTAAATTAAGTACAAATATTAAGAAAATGAAATCAGAATCTCAAAGCCTTATATATTGGATTTTTGTCTTCCAAAGTTGCTTCTGCAGTCTGCTTAGAAGGTCTATGCTGGATGCATGAGGAGAACTCTGATTATCTAGATCTGAAGAGATGGCAGTTTTGGTTAATTATTCGGGTCATTCCATGCCAGTTCAACAGGCCGTGTTGCCATGGGTCACAGATTTTGCTCAAAAACTTGGTGGATAAGTTCACCCAATGGTAGTTTAGAAGAGGTCAAAATTCAAAATGTCAAATTCACTGCATTGCGGAGTTACAAAAGTCAAGTTGTTGGTCTTTGTAGAAAATGGCCAATTTAAATTGAACACGACTGTGATAGTGCCATCTCTGAAGCATCATATTTAAAAATACATGGATTAGACCTTCATTTTTGCTGTGGGCATTGAAATTTGGGATATAGAAAGGTTTATGGGAAAATAAAATCATACAAATTATCCATATTAGGCATTTCGGAGGAAGGGAGGACAAAAGAGGACAAAAAGATCTCGTTCTTGTTTTTTCGTTGGTGGGTGTCGTATGAAATAGGCGATTTCGAATAGGTAGAAGAGTGTGACCTT